>JAVJIX010000031.1:8042500-8063249 GCA_036785185.1 Paratrypauchen microcephalus | reverse complement strand
GCCTGCTCCATCGCTACACTGCACATGAACGCGCCCGAGCCCACGCGCCCCAGGTCAGGGTTGAAGCGAAGGGGAACACGGAGAGCGGCGTCCCGGTCCGTGGGCACAGCCCGAAAACGTGAGCGCACCGCCCCCCAGGCCTCCAGAACCTCCCTCTCCAGTGACCCGAGGCGCTCGAGCTGCGAGCGCGGCAAAACCTGGCACAATGTGAACGGACCGTGAGGACCACAGGTGGTCAGAGATTCTCCAAAGAAGTGTTTCCAGGGGGAAACAACAGCAGGGTCAAGGAACTTCTTGACGAGCTTGACGCGGAAAGCGTCCCGTCTCGCTCCTACATCAAAAAGTCTGAGCCCCCCTCGTCGCGGCCGGCCAGGAGCGTCCCGTGAGCCACGAGGGGTCTCCCGGACCGCCACACGAAGCGCTTAATCATCGAGTCCAGGCCACGCTGCACCTCGCTGGGCAGAGGAGCCACGGCGAGGGCGTGAAGGATGATCGACACACACAGGGCATTGACCACCACAACTCTCCCTTCAAAGTGAGGCTACGGACCCGCCAGGCATCGAGGACCGCACGGAAGCGCGCCACCAGGCCGTCCCACAGGGTCCTCAGACACGCTGACTCATCCGTACCCACGTACACCCCCAGCACACGCACCGGCCCGCTGCCCTCCAGCAGTCCCCAGCGGTTCTCGACGGGGGCGGCCGCACCACAACGAACCAACACAGATTTGTCGAAGTTAACGGCCGCCCCCGACGCAGAACAAAACACGCCGAGGACGTGCAGGGCCGCTCGGAGGCTGGCACCATCCCTCAGGAACAGGTTTGTGTCGTCGGCGTATTGCAGGATTTTGACCTGATTTGTGGTTCCCGGAAGGATGATGCCAGCCACGTCGGGCGCCATGTTGATCAGACCAGACAGGGGCGCGCTCACCAAGCTAAAGAGCATGGATGAGAGAGGGCACCCCTGTCTGATCGATCTGTCCAATTTGAATTTGGAGGTGAGCCTGCCGTTCACCTTCACGGCCGCCTGCGAGCAGCCGTAGAGAAGCCGGAGCCAGCCTATGAAACGCGGCCCGAAGCCCAGCCTCTCCACGACCGCCCACAGGAAGCCGTGCTCCACCCGGTCGAAAGCTTTTTGAAAATCAATGGAGAGCAGCAGGCCGGCGGTGCGACCCATGTGGGCGACGAGGTACCTGGCGGAGAGGCAGGTGTCCGCGATGTCCCGCCCAGGGACCCCGTAGGACTGCGTCTCCCCCACGACGCTCCCGATTACGCGCCTCAGGCGCCCCGCGAGTACTCTGGCGAGGATCTTATAGTCCACATTGAGGAGAGAGATGGGGCGGTAGTTGGCCAAGCGGCGCCGATCGCCCTTCTTAAAAGAAGTGTGATGACGCCCTCCGCCATGGACTCCGGCAGCCGCGACGTGGACTCGATGTCTAAAAGGAGCACAGACAGAATAGGAGCGAGACGGGAAGAAAAACACTTGTAGAATTCACACGTCAAGCCGTCAGAACCAGGACTCCTGCCGTTGTTAAGCCCTTTGAAGGCAGCCTCCACCTCCGTAAGGGAGATGGGGGCTTCACAAAGCTCCCTGTCTGTGACAGACAGGGATTTGGGGAACGCCTCCACCGCAGTATCAACAGCGCCCCCGAGATGCCTTCACTGGAGAACAGTTCCTTGTAGAATCTCTCTACCTCCTGCACGACGTCCTCCGTATCCGTCACGACCGTGCCAGAATCCAGGCACAGGGAGCGGATGTAGGCCCTCTCCTGGAGGCGCTTCTCCTGGCCGAGGAAGAAGGCAGTGGACCTCTCTCCATCCACCACCTCGCGCGCTCTGGCCCGCACCATGGCCCCGCGGGCCCTGCCCTCCGCAAAACGGTCGAGCCGGGCACGCAGGGCCAAGACCTCGACGGGGTCCGGGGCCACACCAGCGTTGGTCGCCACTGCTCTCTCGAGCCCCAAGAGCAGCGTCCGCTCCTCTCGGGACTCGAGCCACCGCTTCTTTTTGGAGAAGCGGATGGAGAGCCACTTGATCCTCCTCTTCACGTCCTCCCACCAGTCGATCAGGTTGTCCACCAGCTCCAGCTCCTGTTCTAAGGACAGAAAGAAAACGTCCATTCTTTTTAAATAATTCTCATCAGTCAGCAGGCTATTGTTGAAAGCCCAGAGTCCTCCCCCCCTCCGACCCCCCTCGCGGGACACACTGACTGTCAGGTGGGAGTGATCACTGTGAGGCGCGGGGGTGTACCGCATCTCATGACAGTACCGCACGAGGGAGGCCGAGACCAGGCAGAGATCTATCCGGGACTGCTTCAACCTGCCCAACACCACCTGCCTGCGCGAGTAGACCCGGAGCCCCCCATGCAGCACCCGCCACAGCTCCACCAGGTCATGCCTGGCCATGTGGTCCCGGAGAGCGGTGCGGGAGGTGTCCGGCCGGTAGGTGTTATTTGCGCTCACATCCGCGCTCGAGAGCGCGGTGTTAAAATCTCCCACAACCATGCAATCCGTGACCACATGGCCAAAGGCAGACCCGAAGAACGCCACGCGGTCGGGTGGTTGGTTCGGGGCGTAGAGGTTCACCAACACGAAGGACAGGGGCCCCTCCAGACCAGAAGGCGCCCCTCTGTGTCGGCGTGCAGCAGCGAGGGGGTAAAAGGGCTACCCTCCCTCACCGCCACCACCACGCCACAGGAGCGCACGGAGCCCAGAGAAGCGAACACTTCCCCCCTGAAGACAGAGGAGAAGTACTGCAGCCAGGCCTCGTCCCAGTCGTCTCTTGCAAGCACAACACGTCACACACACAGGAGGAGAGGATGGTGTGGATCCTCACCCTGTCCCTGCAGCCCCCCGCGTTAAAGGAGAGGATGGAGAGAGCCATCAGCAGGAGAACCAGGAAAGAGTGCACCCAGCGCCCGGTCATCAGTCCCTTACCTTTTTGGGCAGCAATGACGACCCTGCCTTCCTCACCTTCCTCTTTGGGTTAGATGGTACAACCTCCATGAGATCCCCTGAGTCCGAAAGGGTGGAGGAGGTGGGCGGAGGCGCGTGCACCTCCACTCGGGCGGTGCACGAGGCAGGAAGGGGGTCCGGGAGCACCCCATCGGAGCCGATCAGGCCCGATGAGATGCTGCCCGCGGAGCGTGTCCAGGTCCGTGACCCCGACAGTGAGCGTGCACGCTCCCCCCGACCGCCACCGTGGGCCTCGCCTTCCGCCCCCCGCTGCTTGGATTTCGCGCCCCTGGCTCGGTCGCGGTCCCCTCGATCGGGGGTAGCGTGCACGCTCGTGTCTGCAACGCCCCCCACCACGGGTTCAGCAGCCTCCACCCCGGCCTCGACAGGTACCCCGTCTTGGGCCCCCCCCGAGCCGCGGAGTCCACCTCCGACGGGCGGGTCGCCTTAACGGACTCAGGGGTCTCCACGGGAGAAGGCGAGGAGGCATGGGCGCCGGGCGCAGACCTCGAGGCCACTCCCCCTTCAGAACTCTCCCCAGATCCCCCCCCTCCCACGGGGTTCGCCGACACAGGGGGAACCACAGCCTCACCCCCCTCCTCAAACCCACGCATCACATTCACACAGACACACCTGGGCTTCGGCCTGGCACAGGTGGAGCAGTTCGCCTCCCTGGGCTGCGCGCACTCCCTGGCGTAGTGCCCCTGCGCCCCGCACCGTCTGCATAGGAACTCCGGGCACTCACGCATGATGTGGCCCGGCTGGAGGCAGCCCCGGCAGACCCTGACCTGGCGATCGTGGATGACCCGGAAGAACTCCGGACCCGCCGCCGTGACAAACCGGGCGGAATACGGCAACGACTGCACCGCCCTGGTGAAACGGACCTTAACAAAGCGCGTCCCATCTGCCACCTCAGTCCCCGGCCACAGCCTCCGCTTCACCGGAGAAACAGGTGTGACTCCCCAGGCCGTCAGTTTCTCCACAATCTCCTCGTCCGTGATGTAGGCGGGCAGCCCCAGGAAGGACACCACCAGCTCGTCATTGGTGATTTCCCGCGCGTGCACCCGCGTCTCCCCGATCCTGAACCCATCCAGCAACCGCTCCTTCGCCTGCATGTTTTTAACTGTCAATTCAAACTTGTTTTTGTTTATTTGGCGACAGGCGGAGACCAAGCCCACAACCTGCCCCGACGCCCTGATCAGAGCCAGGGCAGAGACCCCAGCCTCTCCCTCCAGCTCCACCACCACAGTCAGATCTCTCTCGAATTTACCGACCTTGTTAATCACCTTCAAATCACCGTCACCCGTCCGCTTCACTCCACGCTCCACCTGTCCACTCTCCACCCGTCCGCCAACCGCCCCAGCCCGAGTCTCCACACCCCGCCCGTTTTCCGTTGCCGTGGTCTGGGGCGTCGCGTGGGTCGTAGCCATTTTACCAATCCGGGGGTGAGCAAAGCTCACAGAATAAATAAAAAACGTCTCCTCCTCAGCAGGAGTGCTGGGAGGAGGTAACCCTCAAACAAAAAAAGGGAAAAAACGAAAAAAATCCAAGATTTAAAGATAGAAAAAACACCAAACAAAAGAGCTCACCAAGCACGCGGAGCACACCACACCCTACCAACTTCCGCTTCCGGTTCTCAAGTTGGTATGGCCGTAAGCGAAGGCAAACAGCACTAAATCCATATTTATAGACAGTGGACATTGTTTTTTGGTTTAAATTGCTCTTTTATTACTAAATAAATGGACATTAGTGAAAAAGTTTTCACAACTCATTTCATTCTGCATAGGCACAGAAGTGACGTTTTAGAACATAAGGCTATGGATTGTTGTCGTTGTAATGGCAACGGAAATGACATTGACATATATATATATATATATATATATATATATATATATATATATATATATATATATATATATATATATATATATATATATATATATATATATATATATATATATATATACACTGGGCAAAATAAGCTAGAATCCGGACGTGTTTGGACTGGATATTTTATATGACACGCCACATATCCGGACCAGTTTTTCACGATATCCTTATTTCTTGAGAATCCATGAAAATACTGACGTATCTGGACTCCGGATTTCACTGGGTACAATATCTGTTCGTATCCGGAGATATTTTGGCACTCGTGTCTCTCTGTAGCCAGCTCACTACACGCCCATGTGATCCCCGGACTGCCCTCAGGGCTGAGCGAGTATGCGCCGCCTCGACTGCAGACTGAGTCACCACACTCCGAACCACACTCGCTGAATTGGGAAACGCAGCAATGTTAGCCGTGCTCCTGGCGGACAAGGTTGCGGTCACGTTTTGATGGGGAGGTGAACAATCCCACTATCAGAGATGTTTTAAGGTAAGTTGAAATATCAGAATTGCTATTTGGCGGGTGAATGTTTGGCGTTAGCTACACAGTTAGCCTGCCATTCGTTTATAACGTGGAATGATAAGCTGGTTGATGGAATGATTGGGACATAATGTATCATCAGTAATATGAATGTATAACATGTAACGGCGTCGATGTCTGATTTTCGACATACGCAGGGGATGAATTTCAAAATCCCACTTGTGTAAAAATGGAGAGTAATCTGCTAGCTAAATGTAGCCTTCTAGCTAGCGTGACACTGCGATCTATCTTTGTGTAGCAGCTAGCCTACATAGGTTTCCCACCCAAGTGTTTAGCATAATAATCTGTGGGTAAAAATACGCTATTTCTTAGTCCATTACCATACAAACCAACTGGGGGCTTTGTGAAATTGGGGGGGGGTTTAGAGCCGCCAGGAGACTTGAAGGTAATATGTAGGATTGTGGCCAGAGTAGGTAAGTACATTGCAACTGTGCTGCTTATTTCCAAAATCTTTTCATGACTATTTAGTCAAAGTAAATAAGTAATAAAATTATAGTTACTAGTATGACCAAAGTAGTTCTGCAGATTAAAAAATGTCTATTACTGGAAATTCAAAATGACAGACATGGAAAAGATTTCTTTCCTTTCCCAGTCAAAATTAATACTTAGAATTTGATGGTGGTGGTAAGTATTCATGAAAAGGTAACATTTGTGAATGAGCAGCATGCATTCTGGAAATAAACTACCTTTTAAACATGTGTGTGACAAAACGGATCAGTCATTGCTTTTGCCCCAAGATAGATGTAGCTAATCGCAAACATTACAAAAGACAATGAGATGTTGAAATTAATGTTTCTGAATGCTGCAGGGCAATCGGTGACCTTCGCAGTTCAGTGGATTACCTGAGAAAGGAACTGAGGACCATGCAGGGTGCCATGATGCAGCAGCAACACTCCCGCATGACCCAGGAGAACCACAAAGTCCCTTTGGAGTTGGCGGTAACACTTGATTGTGTGTTTATGAGAATAGGACACAAACTGGACTCGTGTATGTGTCCCATAACTAGGCTGACATCATTATCCACTGTTTCTTTCTATATTGGTCGTCTTAACCACATACAGTTGTATAATGATTTTTTCTTATTCAGGCACGGGTGAGGCGCTTTCACCGTGGGCTTGGGGAACTGCAGTGGATACCCTTATAAATGAACATATACCAGTGAGTGAGCCTACGAGTCTCCAATGCTGGCCAGCCCACACGTGTGTAAAGTTCACAGTGGTGTTTAGTTTAGTTTAGTCTTTATTTGAAGGGACAATGTACAGAGCCATTATGTACAAAGACAGAGATGTTCTGCACCAGAGTATAGCTACAAAGCTAATTTCCATCCGCAGTCCCTGGTTACATGGATAAAAAACAACGGTCTATATCATTAAAAACAATCAAAGATTTTCTCTCTTAAACACACACATACACACACACAGCATCACACATTTAACTTTGACACACATCTCATTACGCAGTAACACAGCAAAACATAATATACACCCACTAACATGAACCCAAAACACACAATCACACACATCCATGTACTATTTACACACCATATCATTCACAATAACAAGAACACATAAAAACATCATTCTTATATTTGATCTCAATGCTGTATTAACGGATTAACGGATTCACTACTGTATAACCTGCTGGTTAACGTGGTGTGTGCTGGCAATTTGGATTATTCCACAGACACTTTTTCACTTCTGTGGAAAAGGGGGAATAGTCCGTTAGATTTATGAGATTAGTTGGTGCATCATTCCAGTCTTTAATGGCTCTGTAGGAAAAGGAAGATTGTGCGAATGTTGTTTTGAGTTTTGGTATATTGCAGTGGCTGTTGGTGGAAGCTCGTGTGGTTCGTGTTGTTACTGTGGATGTGTACTTGATGAAGTTCTTAAGAGGAGCTGGTGCAGAGTTATTTAGTATTTTGTGGGCCATTCTAATTGAGGCATATTTCTGAATATTGTTGAAGTTTAAGAGTCTGTATTTTTGGAGGATTGTGCAATGATGGTGTTGTCGTGGCTTCTTGTCTAAAATTTGGAGTGATTGTTTGTGGAGTGATTCTAAAGGTCTCAGTGTGGTTTTATTGGCCTGGGACCAGCAGGTTATACAGTAGTGCGAGTGTGTGTGCGAGGGTTACAGTTTGTGATGAACCTCAGAGAGGCATGATACACACAATCTAACACTTACGCTTATAAAGAAAGCAGGGTCCTTCACTGGTGTGTTTTAGTACTGTGGAGCAAATCTTAAAGGAGTGTGTGATTGAGATGTGAATAGGGAGAAGTGTAAGGATGACCACCCACTGTACATCATGTTCAGAAAAGTGGTAGGAGCCAAAGGCTCCTCCTACCTAGGTGCTCTACTAGATTTAGGAGGTCTTTTGTTCGTGCAGCAATCAGACTTTTCAACAATAGCTGAGCACTATTTTAATGTTGTGGTTCTTTTTGTATTTCTATGATGGGATGTCACTTATTTATTTTTAGCTCTTTATTTTTTATCTGTTACACTAACTTGTGTCATTGTCTTACTGTTGCGTGTGTATATGTTGTATGAATGGTCAGGTGGCATAATTTCCCCTTTGGGGATTAATAAGGTCTACTCAATCACTCAAAAGTCTGTTAACTCTACTTCTTACTGTCTTGCAGAAGCTTGAAATAGGTTCTATGAACACCTGAAGGCCCCCCAAAAAATGGACCTAGCTGGGAGGACCGATGAAGTAAAGAAGAAAAAAATGAACAGCCGACGTGACCGGGTAGGTAAAACGACCCCCAACACACCTCAAACTGGCATCACACCCTGATTAAGGCCGTAGGGCTGTTTCACATTGGTGATTTTATTAGCCCACATAAAAGATTGTTTTGGACTTTTTACAGTAAATCAACTCAAGTGCCTTTTTTCCCCTTTATTTTTTGTTGGCATCACTATCTTTGATCACTGCTTGACCAAAGAAAAAAAAAATCCAGTTGATGGTTGTGAAATTCTTCCTGGCTGCCATGAACTATTATTTGGGTGCAAGCATTGAAATTAAGGTAGGTCTGCATTCTACATTCTTCTGAAATGTGTTGCTTAATATTGCCCTCTTCTGTGTAGCTTTTCAAGCAGCGGCTTCAGGGGGCCAAGGACCTCCTTGATGTTGATGACCTGCAGTATCTGAAAGGAGCAGAACTCTATTCAACCGCACGCCGGGAGTTAAAGTTAAAGGTATTCAATCACATTTTCACAGACGAACTTTGGGCGCATCTCATTAAAGGGACAAATATTTACCGTGAACAGACCGAACGTGATCACACTCCAGCGAGGGCAAAGACGCTTAAGTGGTCGAATGTAACTGTCCCTGAAATGAAGACGTTTATTGGGCTATCGGCATGGGTCTACTTGTTCTGCCTGCACAGAGAGATTATTGGAGAGACACCAAAAATCTCGTCAAGACTCAGTTCTCTGACGCCATGGCAGATTCTATGCTATATGGAGGTAAGAACTAAAATACTGATTGATTGTGATAATTATGTAATAACAAACAGTGATTATTAATATTATCAGTGCAAATTACATTTTTTCTAATTATGTAGCATTTCATGTTTACATCTTTGGGCATAATGATGAGAGAGGTATTGGTATTATGCATTGAACTTTTATTCAACCATAATCATGCATACAAATATAATACAAAAATAGATACATACATATACATCATACAAATACAAGCTGTAACACAAGAGAACAATGTAATTTACAGTACCTGTAGACATTAAAAAAATACATAATATTTTTATTCATCACATACACATAGTTTGCGGTGCCATCTTATTTACAATAGACCGAATATCTCACAAAGCCACAGTACAATGTAAATTATGCTGTTTTATATTATACTTTCATCCAAGGTGACTTTCCTGTGTCTGTTTCTGCATTTTCAGTCAATTGAAGGCAAGAGGGAAGGCAACAGGTGGAAGTGCCAGCTTGCCTTGCAGATTATCAAAAAAATATGAAAGGTTTGTTTGCCTTTTTGGTTTTATGGCAAAATATGTGACTGTATAATTATTTATTATGTTTATTTCCACTGTTGCCTTGTGAGTGTGTAATGTGTGCTGTGTGTTCCAGGCGTCGATCTGCTTGATCAAATGGTTGGCTACTATGGGTTCCAGCATCGAACGAAGAAGTGGTGGAGGCGAGTGTTTTTCTTCTTCTTGTCTGTGTCCTGCCACAATGCATACATCGCTGCAAGACCTGCCTTCAGCAGAAAGTACAGAGGGTACAAGAACTGGCTGGAGGAACTTATCACACCAATGACAACAAGGGCTGTTCCTGTGACCTCTCCTTCTTCTCCATCTTCTCTTCCTCCTCCTCCACCCGACTGTAGGACGTTTGGGGGCCATAGTAGCCACACCACCTCCACAACATGACTGTGGAAAGATATATGACAAGCGCAAGCTGTGCCGGGAATGTCAACTGGTCCCAGAGAACGAGAAAGTAGGTGGGCCAACAGTCTTTGGATGCAAACAGTGCAAACTACCTCTGCACATTGAGTGCTTTGGCAAGCACTATCGCTGGTATATGTAAGGGATGTAACCTGTGCAGTATGTAGTGCACTTCATCTTACTGCCTTATGGCCTTGGGACACTTTATTTTTTACAGTTTGACCTGAATAAGAGCTGTTCTTTATTTCTTAAAACTTGAAAATATTGTGCACTGTACATGTTGTAACTGTTTTCTTTTATTTTTTCCATATTATTGTGTTTCTGGATTATTTTATATTTTTTTCTTAAGGTGTAGAATAATAAGGCACAGTTCTCATGAAACCCACAAGTGTAAGCTTTCAAATACTTTTGGAATTTTGTCTCTGTGCTTCAGAGTCTGAGAAATCACTTATTTAATAGTCGTTGACATTGTTGAATTTCCAGGAAAAACCTCAGGATCTCGCCATTAAGATTTTCAGGCCTTTTTCCCCAGGCGTTTTAGGTCTAAATGGGTTAATTAATAAAGACAACTTTATCAAACGTTCTTGTCTGTTGTATAAATTGTATTAGTGACATTGGCAGAGGTGGAAAAATGCTGAAAAAATCTTTACTTGCTTAAAGCCTACTAAATTAAAAGTACCCATCTAAAAATCTACTTGAGTAAAAGTAAAACAGTACTTGTTAATGTATTTTGAGTTAAAAAAAAATACTTTAAATTGGTTACATTTTTCCATGACCTCTAAAGTTTGTCAGCTGTGTAGACTTAGCTTTTTCAAAGTAATTGTGATGAGTTTTTAGTAATGCTAATCTGTTTGTCATTTTGGTCAATGTCTGTGCTATTTTAAAATAACTAAGGCATACAATTAAAATATTAACCGAGTTACCAGCCGCCTACTCAGTAGTACACTGTAAAACATTGGTATATAAATGGTATATAAATGTATGAAAATGTTGCATGGTCATAAGGCTCTGGGTTTCACGATACAGTAGCCTATAAATGCTTGAAAAATAAAGCTCCCTAGTAAATGCTAGCTTGTGTATCCTGACATATCCGGAGATGAGCGCAGTACCAGAACGTGACGTATTCGGAGATATACGAACAGTGAATACGTGAAACACGGACGATATCCAGTAAGGATCCGGAGAACCGGATATGTAGCGTGTCGACACAGTGCCATTCCGGAGTTCGGAAATGCTCCGTATACAAGAATTGACACCAACGTATCCGGAGCGTGTCAATCCGAATATCTACAGATATTGTGAATATCCTGGGATATATGACTACAAACACCCACATTGAAATGAATGAAAAGGCTTACAGCACCTGGTATTCCCAGGCGGTCTCCCATCCAAGTACTAACCAGGCCCGCACTTGCTTGGCTTCCGAGATCAGACGAGATCGGGCATTCTCAAGTTGGTATGGCCGTAAGCGAAGGCAAACAGCACTAAATCCATATTTATAGACAGTGGACATTTTTCTTTGGTTTAAATTGCTCTTTTATTACTAAATAAATGGACATTAGTGAAAAAGTTTTCACAACTCATTTCATTCTGCATGGGCACAGAAGTGACGTTTTAGAACATAAGGCTATGGATTGTTGTCGTTGTAATGGCAACGGAAATGACATTGACATATATATATATATATATATATATATATATATATATATATATATATATAACTAATTACATTGAAATGAAAGAAAAGGCTTACAGCACCTGGTATTCCCAGGCGGTCTCCCATCCAAGTACTAACCAGGCCCGCACTTGCTTGGCTTCCGAGATCAGACGAGATCGGGCATTCTCAAGTTGGTAATCTTTTTATTATAAAAAACACACAGAGACAAGACATTGAACAAGTAAAAATAACAAGTAAGATAAAAAGAATAAATAAATCAACCAAACATAATCACCAACATTCAAACATTTGCCATCAAAAAACTAACTTTCCTTTAATCAAAACAGAAATCGTGAGGACGCGTGGGGTGGGGACATACAATCAGGGTACAGTCAGGGACAAAGACATCACAGAAGAAATCAGGACGGGCACGGTGCAACAGACGAAGGTGGTCACGTAACAAACAGACGAAGACATTCCAGTGTGGGAGGACACGACGGTCGTGGAGTGCTGACGAACGAGACAGGACGACAGTGTAACGTGCCACGAGGAGGACGAAGCGGGCCAAAGTCCAGTTCACCAGCGAGGATGCCCATCCTGCCCGCCTCGCCCCCCTCGTCGGGCGTGGGGCACGGTGAGGGGGCACAGGTGAGGGTGGGGGCGAACGGGCAGGAGACGAAGAGGAGACATATGAGGGAAGGAGGGTGGTTGGCGATTCCACAACAAAAGGGGATGGCGGTGGGTGACTCCCAGGCGGCGACTCCGAAGCTGTCAGCGACGGGTGTGGAGAACCCGGACCAGGCGACGACGGCCCCGGCAGAGAGGGCCAGGCGCGTGGAGGTGAAGCCGACGTGCTCCGGCGATCGTCAGGCGACAGCAAGGTCGGCATCACTCTCAAGAGATCCTCTGGGCGGCCAGCCGGAGGAAGGGGGGAAGGCAGAGGCCCCGCCCGACCCGGACCAGACGCCGGGACACTGCCGAGGGCTCGATCCCCGCCTGCTGAGGGTGCAGATGGACGCAGGATCGGGGCGGCGCGGCGCAGCGCGGCGGGAACGGCACCAAACAGCACCAAACCGACGAGCTCGGGTGTCCACTCCAGGGGCCCGGACGAGGAGACCGGGACGCCACACCTCCTCCTCAGCAGAGACAGGACCTGGGACCAAAAAGAGCAGACGGGACGACACTCTAGGAGCAAGTGCTCCAAGGTCTCATTTGTTTCACCACAGACAGGGCAGTCAGAGCCGTATTGTTCCGGGTGTATGCGGTGTAGTTGTTTGGCAGTGTAAATTAGCCGGTGCCGAATCCTGAAGTCGTTTTGACTCAGGACCGGTGCAGTGTACGTGTTGTAAATGTTTTGGAAAATGTTAATCTGTGAAAGTGCCGGAAACTTACCAACCCAGCGTGCGACGGCGGCGGGAGCCTTCAACAGCCTGCTGACCGATAGGGAGTACAGGACCTTGGTGGGCAACCTGCTCAAAGGTAGGGACGGCGCGTCAGGCCTCAGGAGGGCGAAGGAGAGCGGAGCTTCCCCTCCACCCCCCGAGACCCTCCCAAAATGAGAAGGCCCCAGTGACTCCGAGCTGCAGCGACCAAGCTCGAGATGATGCGGACCGTGTAGCCCCGGCGATAGGTGACTCCCCGGAGGTAGAAGCGAGCGGCAACAGAAGCGATGTCCACGCGTCCCGCCCCGTCCAGGAGATCGCCAAGAGTGGAAACCCCGGCCTGCTCCATCGCTCCACTGCACATGAACGCGCCCGAGCCCACGCGCCCCAGGTCAGGGTTGAAGCGAAGGGGAACACGGAGAGCGGCGTCCTGGTCCGCGGGCACAGCCCGAAAACGTGAGCGCACCGCCCCCCAGGCCTCCAGAACCTCCCTCTCCAGTGACCCGAGGCGCTCGAGCTGCGAGCGCGGCAAAACCTGGCACAATGTGAACGGACCGTGAGGACCACAGGTGGTCAGAGATTCTCCAAAGAAGTGTTTCCAGGGGGAAACAACAGCAGGGTCAAGGAACTTCTTGATGAGCTTGACGCGGAAAGCGTCCCGTCTCGCTCCTACATCAAAAAGTCTGAGCCCCCCCTCGTCGCGGCCGGCCAGGAGCGTCCCGTGAGCCACGAGGGGTCTCCCGGACCGCCACACGAAGCGCTTAATCATCGAGTCCAGGCCACGCTGCACCTCGCTGGGCAGAGGAGCCACGGCGAGGGCGTGAAGGATGATCGACACACACAGGGCATTGACCACCACAACTCTCCCCTTCAAAGTGAGGCTACGGACCCGCCAGGCATCGAGGACCGCACGGAAGCGCGCCACCAGGCCGTCCCACAGGGTCCTCAGACACGCTGACTCATCCGTACCCACGTACACCCCCAGCAAACGCACCGGCCCGCTGCCCTCCAGCAGTCCCCAGCGGTTCTCGACGGGGGCGGCCGCACCACAACGAACCAACACAGATTTGTCGAAGTTAACGGCCGCCCCCGACGCAGAACAAAACACGCCGAGGACGTGCAGGGCCGCTCGGAGGCTGGCACCATCCCTCAGGAACAGGTTTGTGTCGTCGGCGTATTGCAGGATTTTGACCTGATTTGTGGTTCCCGGAAGGATGATGCCAGCCACGTCGGGCGCCATGTTGATCAGACCAGACAGGGGCGCGCTCACCAAGCTAAAGAGCATGGATGAGAGAGGGCACCCCTGTCTGATCGATCTTTCCAATTTGAATTTGGAGGTGAGCCTGCCGTTCACCTTCACGGCCGCCTGCGAGCAGCCGTAGAGAAGCCGGAGCCAGCCTATGAAACGCGGCCCAAAGCCCAGCCTCTCCACGACCGCCCACAGGAAGCCGTGCTCCACCCGGTCGAAAGCTTTTTGAAAGTCAATGGAGAGCAGCAGGCCGGCGGTGCGACCCATGTGGGCGACGAGGTACCTGGCGGAGAGGCAGGTGTCCGCGATGTCCCGCCCAGGGACCCCGTAGGACTGCGTCTCCCCCACGACGCTCCCGATGACACGCCTCAGGCGCCCCGCGAGTACTCTGGCGAGGATCTTATAGTCCACATTGAGGAGAGAGATGGGGCGGTAGTTGGCCAAGCGGCGCCGATCGCCCTTCTTAAAAAGAAGTGTGATGATGCCCTCCGCCATGGACTCCGGCAGCCACGACGTGGACTCGATGTCTAAGAGGAGCACACACGTCAAGCCGTCAGAACCAGGACTCCTGCCGTTGTTAAGCCCTTTGATGGCAGCCTCCACCTCCGTAAGGGAGATGGGGGCTTCACAAAGCTCCCTGTCTGTAACAGACAGGGATTCGGGGAGCGCCTCCACCGCAGTATCAACAGCGCCCCCCGAGATGCCTTCACTGGAGAACAGTTCCTTGTAGAATCTCTCTACCTCCTGCACGACGTCCTCCGTGTCCGTCACGACCGTGCCAGAATCCAGGCACAGGGAGCGGATGTAGGCCCTCTCCTGGAGGCGCTTCTCCTGGCCGAGGAAGAAGGCAGTGGACCTCTCTCCATCCACCACCTCGCGCGCTCTGGCCCGCACCATGGCCCCGCGGGCCCTGCCCTCCGCAAAACGGTCGAGCCGGGCACGCAGGGCCAAGACCTCGACGGGGTCCGGGGCCACACCAGCGTTGGTCGCCACTGCTCTCTCGAGCTCCAAGAGCAGCGTCCGCTCCTCTCGGGACTCGAGCCACCGCTTCTTTTTGGAGAAGCGGATGGAGAGCCACTTGATCCTCCTCTTCACGTCCTCCCACCAGTCGATCAGGTTGTCCACCAGCTCCAGCTCCTGTTCTAAGGACAGAAAGAAAACGTCCATTCTTTTTAAATAATTCTCATCAGTCAGCAGGCTATTGTTGAAAGCCCAGAGTCCTCCCCCCCTCCGACCCCCCTCGCGGGACACACTGACTGTCAGGTGGGAGTGATCACTGTGAGGCGCGGGGGTGTACCGCATCTCATGACAGTACCGCACGAGGGAGGCCGAGACCAGGCAGAGATCTATCCGGGACTGCTTCAACCTGCCCAACACCACCTGCCTGCGCGAGTAGACCCGGAGCCCCCCATGCAGCACCTGCCACAGCTCCACCAGGTCATGCCTGGCCATGTGGTCCCGGAGAGCGGTGCGGGAGGTGTCCGGCCGGTAGGTGTTATTTGCGCTCACATCCGCGCTCGAGAGCGCGGTGTTAAAATCTCCCACAACCATGCAATCCGTGACCACATGGCCAAAGGCAGACCCGAAGAACGCCACGCGGTCGGGTGGTTGGTTCGGGGCGTAGAGGTTCACCAACACGAAGGACAGGGGCCCCTCCAGTCTCACGACCAGAAGGCGCCCCTCTGTGTCAGCGTGCAGCAGCAAGGGGGTAAAAGGGCTACCCTCCCTCACCGCCACCACCACGCCACAGGAGCGCACGGAGCCCAGAGAAGCGAACACTTCCCCCCTGAAGACAGAGGAGAAGTACTGCAGCCAGGCCTCGTCCCAGTGCGTCTCTTGCAAGCACAACACGTCACACACACAGGAGGAGAGGATGGTGTGGATCCTCACCCTGTCCCTGCAGCCCCCCGCGTTAAAGGAGAGGATGGAGAGAGCCATCAGCAGGAGAACTAGGAAAGAGTGCACCCAGCGCCCGGTCATCAGTCCCTTACCTTTTTGGGCAGCAATGACGACCCTGCCTTCCTCGCCCTCCTCTTTGGGTTAGATGGTACAACCTCCATGAGATCCCCTGAGTCCGAAAGGGTGGAGGAGGTGGGCGGAGGCGCGTGCACCTCCACTCGGGCGGTGCACGAGGCAGGTAGGGGGCCCGGGAGCACCCCATCGGAGCCGGTCAGGCCCGATGAGATGCTGCCCGCGGAGCGTGTCCAGGTCCGTGACCCCGACAGCGAGCGTGCACGCTCCCCCCAACCGCCACTTTGGGCCTCGCCTTCCGCCCCCCGCTGCTTGGATTTCGCGCCCCTGGCTCGGTCGCGGTCCCCTCGATCGGGGGTAGCGTGCACGCTCGTGTCTGCAACGCCCCCCACCACGGGTTCAGCAGCCTCCACCCCGGCCTCGACAGGTACCCCGTCTTGGGCCCCCCCCCGAGCCGCGGAGTCCACCTCCGACGGGCGGGTCGCCTTAACGGACTCAGGGGTCTCCACGGGAGAAGGCGAGGAGGCATGGGCGCCGGGCGCAGACCTCGAGGCCACTCCCCCTTCAGAACTCTCCCCAGATCCCCCCCCTCCCACGGGGTTCGCCGACACAGGGGGAACCACAGCCTCCCCCTCCTCCTCAAACCCACGCATCACATTCACACAGACACACCTGGGCTTCGGCCTGGCACAGGTGGAGCAGTTCGCCTCCCTGGGCTGCGTGCACTCCCTGGCGTAGTGCCCCTGCGCCCCGCACCGTCTGCATAGGAACTCCGGGGAACTCACGCATGATGTGGCCCGGCTGGAGGCAGCCCCGGCAGACCCTGACCTGGCGATCGTGGATGACCCGGAAGAACTCCGGACCCGCCGCCGTGACAAACCGGGCGGAATACGGCAACGACTGCACCGCCCTGGTGAAACGGACCTTAACAAAGCGCGTCCCATCTGCCACCTCAGTCCCCGGCCACAGCCTCCGCTTCACCGGAGAAACAGTTGTGACTCCCCAGGCCGTCAGTTTCTCCACAATCTCCTCGTCCGTGATGTAGGCGGGCAGCCCCAGGAAGGACACCACCAGCTCGTCATTGGTGATTTCCCGCGCGTGCACCCGCGTCTCCCCGATCCTGAACCCATCCAGCAACCGCTCCTTCGCCTGCATGTTTTTAACTGTCAATTCAAACTTGTTTTTATTTATTTGGCGACAGGCGGAGACCGAGCCCACAACCTGCCCCGACGCCCTGATCAGAGCCAGGGCAGAGACCTCAGCCTCTCCCTCCAGCTCCACCACCACAGTCAGATCTCTCTCGAATTTACCGACCTTGTTAATCACCTTCAAATCACCGTCACCCGTCCGCTTCACTCCACGCTCCACCTGTCCACTAGTGTCACCATCATTTTTCTTCATATTATTTTCCATTCTGTTTGTATCGTTCTTCTTGTTTAGTCCGTTTTCCGTTGCCGTGGTCTGGGGCGTTGCGTGGGTCGTAGCCATTCTATTCCTCCGGGGGTGAGCAAAGCTCACAGAATAAATAAAAAACGTCTCCTCCTCAGCAGGAGTGCTGGGAGGAGGTAACCCTCAAACAAAAAAAGGAAAAAAACGAAAATAATCCAAGATATTACAGAGAAAAAATCAAACAAAAGGAGCACACCGAGCACACGGACCACACCACACCCTACCAACTTCCGCTTCCGGTTCTCAAGTTGGTATGGCCGTAAGCGAAGGCAAACAGCACTAAACTCATATTTATAGACAGTGGACATTGTTTTTTGGTTTAAATTGCTCTTTTATTCCTAAATAAATGGACATTAGTGAAAAAGTTTTCACAACTCATTTCATTCTGCATAGGCACAGAAGTGACGTTTTAGAAGATAAGGCTATGGATTGTTGTCGTTGTAATGGCAACGGAAATGACATTGACATGCCCTCCGCTACCAGCGGAGGGCCGCGCGCTAACCCCGGAGCTGCCACCAGCGGAGGGCCGTGTGCTGGCCCCGGAGCTGCCACCAGCGGAGGGCCGCGTGCTAACCCCGGAGCTGCCACCAGCGGAGGGCCGCGTGCTAACCCCGGAGCTGCTACCAGCGGAGGGCCGCGCGCTAACCCCGGAGCTGCCACCAGCGGAGGGCCGTGTGCTGGCCCCGGAGCTGCCACCAGCGGAGGGCCGCGTGCTAACCCCTCCGCTGCTACCAGCGGAGGGCCGCGTGCTAACCCCTCCGCTGCTACCAGCGGAGGGCCGCGTGCTAACCCCGGAGCTGCCACCAGCGGAGGGCCGTGTGCTGGCCCCGGAGCTGCCACCAGCGGAGGGCCGCGCACTAACCCCGGAGCTGCCACCAGCGGAGGGCCGTGTGCTGGCCCCGGAGCTGCCACCAGCGGAGGGCCGCGTGCTGGCCCCGGAGCTGCCACCAGCGGAGGGCCGCGTGCTGGCCCCGGAGCTGCTACCAGCGGAGGGCCGCGTGCTAACCCCGGAGCTGCCACCAGCGGAGGGCCGCGTGCTGGCCCCGGAGCTGCTACCAGCGGAGGGCCGCGTGCTAACCCCGGACCTGCCACCAGCGGAGGGCCCCGCTGGTTGTGATTGTGGGCTAGAATGCAAACGTGCACATTGGAAATATGCAACAAATAAGGTAATAAATAAGCAGCACCAAACCAAACTACTACAAACTGTCAATCATGCAAAAATCCTCTGGGACCCTGAAGTTAAACCAAAGGGCATTTTTGGTGGACACATTAATATCAGAAGCTTACCATCCAAAATAGATCAAGTGGAAAAATTATTGCATGATTCAAATCTTGACTATATAGGCCTTTCAGAAACATGGTTAAGTAAAAATACTCCAGCTGGTGCCTACACTATTGCAAACTACAATATATTTAGAAGAGACAGACCACATAAAAAAGGTGGAGGTGTATTATTATATGTTAAAAGCAATATTCAATGTAAGCAGATTGAACTTCCCCATAATGATTTGGAATGTGTGGGAGTTACAATTTGTTTATCGCCCGAAATGTCATTCAATATTGTTGTGCTATATAGACCACCAAATGAGGAGGTATTTTTCGATAGGTTGAAAGAGGTACTTAAAGTTTGTAACAATAAGGAGACCATTTTAATGGGTGATTTTAATTTGAACTGGTTTGATAAGGCACGCTCTAACAAGTTAAGGGAATTGGCTAAACAATTTAATCTAACTCAAATAATGAAGAATCCAACTAGAATAACTAGCTCCACAAAAACATTGTTAGATCTGATATTTACTAACAAATTAAATCGTGTAAATAAAACATATAATTTAATTACTGGTTTATCGGATCATAACCTAACTCTGGTTTCAAGGAAGCTCAATAAATCTCGTTATAAAAATCAAAATAGAGAAAATTCATATATATCAATTATCCCAAAGCGTGACATGGAGCTCTTGGATAATGAAATCAAAAACACTGTTCAAATTGATTTAGTGTATGGTCAGGACACTGTGCAGGCTTGCAGCACTCTTAAAAATGCTATTGTTCAAATTCTTTCTAAATTTACGAAAACACTGCCACGTAAATTTAAAAGTAAAAAAACCTTACCCTGGCTCTGTGAGCGGCTATGGCTTTTAATGAAGGAAAGAGATGCTGCCTTAAAAAAGTATCTTAAGTCAAGGCTGAGCACGGATCAGCTGATTTTTAAAAGTCTTAGAAATAAAGTTATAGGACAAGTGAGAAGGGCAAAATAGAGATAATAAAGGAGGCTAAAGGCAACAGTAAAATGATATGGAAGTGCATCGATAAACTCTCAGGGAAAGAACGGACTGGAAATGCACCTATTGAACTTGATATAAACTCATACAATGGCCAAGCACTCTTACCTAAAGGACAAGAAACTACAAAGGACAATCTCACTGTAGCAAACATGTTCAATGACTATTTTATCACTTCCATCTCAGATCTGTGTAACCCATCGAACACAGAGCAGACTGCTACATCATTTGTTGACTCTGTCGGGATTGTGGCATGTGGCCATAGAGGAGGACCACCTTCCACTCAGGTGGATGTTATGGATTTTTGTGATGTGAGTGAAGACAACGTCATTAACATAATTTCATCACTTTCAAACTCGAGAGCGAAAGACTCTTGGGGACTTGACACTCTTTTTCTAAAGAAGTACAAGAACATTTTGGCAGCACCAATTATGCACATAATTAATCAGTCGCTACATGAATGTGTGTTTCCAGATTCCTTTAAAACTGCAATTGTAACACCTATTTTTAAATCGGGTAATTGTTTGGACATCAAGAATTATAGACCTATTAGTGTGCTTCCTGTGGTCTCTAAAGTTATTGAAAAAATAGTTGCGGAACAACTTATTGACCACCTCGACTACAGAAATATGCTGCATCCAATGCAATTTGGCTTCCGGTCAAAACACTCCACAGACACAGCATGTTGTTATTTGCTTGAAGTAATCAAACACAGCTTAGACAAGGGTGGGGTGGTTGGGGCCGTCTTTTTGGATCTCCGGAAGGCATTTGATACTGTTAACCACTCAGTGTTGCTGACAAAAATGCAAAATTTCAAACTCTCTGCAAACACTATCAGTTGGTTTCAATCATATTTGGCAGATCGTCACCAGTGTGTAAGAATAAATGATAAAACCTCTCCATTTACAACTTGCATAGCAGGCGTGCCCCAAGGGTCCATTCTGGGGCCGTTGCTCTTCAGCTTGTACATCA
>JAVJIX010000031.1:7965000-8037500 GCA_036785185.1 Paratrypauchen microcephalus | reverse complement strand
CCTGCGAGCAGCCGTAGAGAAGCCGGAGCCAGCCTATGAAACGCGGCCCGAAGCCCAGCCTCTCCACGACCGCCCACAGGAAGCCGTGCTCCACCCGGTCGAAAGCTTTTTGAAAATCAATGGAGAGCAGCAGGCCGGCGGTGCGACCCATGTGGGCGACGAGGTACCTGGCGGAGAGGCAGGTGTCCGCGATGTCCCGCCCAGGGACCCCGTAGGACTGCGTCTCCCCCACGACGCTCCCGATTACGCGCCTCAGGCGCCCCGCGAGTACTCTGGCGAGGATCTTATAGTCCACATTGAGGAGAGAGATGGGGCGGTAGTTGGCCAAGCGGCGCCGATCGCCCTTCTTAAAAAGAAGTGTGATGACGCCCTCCGCCATGGACTCCGGCAGCCGCGACGTGGACTCGATGTCTAAAAGGAGCACAGACAGAATAGGAGCGAGACGGGAAGAAAAACACTTGTAGAATTCACACGTCAAGCCGTCAGAACCAGGACTCCTGCCGTTGTTAAGCCCTTTGAAGGCAGCCTCCACCTCCGTAAGGGAGATGGGGGCTTCACAAAGCTCCCTGTCTGTGACAGACAGGGATTCGGGGAGCGCCTCCACCGCAGTATCAACAGCGCCCCCCGAGATGCCTTCACTGGAGAACAGTTCCTTGTAGAATCTCTCTACCTCCTGCACGACGTCCTCCGTATCCGTCACGACCGTGCCAGAATCCAGGCACAGGGAGCGGATGTAGGCCCTCTCCTGGAGGCGCTTCTCCTGGCCGAGGAAGAAGGCAGTGGACCTCTCTCCATCCACCACCTCGCGCGCTCTGGCCCGCACCATGGCCCCGCGGGCCCTGCCCTCCGCAAAACGGTCGAGCCGGGCACGCAGGGCCAAGACCTCGACGGGGTCCGGGGCCACACCAGCGTTGGTCGCCACTGCTCTCTCGAGCCCCAAGAGCAGCGTCCGCTCCTCTCGGGACTCGAGCCACCGCTTCTTTTTGGAGAAGCGGATGGAGAGCCACTTGATCCTCCTCTTCACGTCCTCCCACCAGTCGATCAGGTTGTCCACCAGCTCCAGCTCCTGTTCTAAGGACAGAAAGAAAACGTCCATTCTTTTTAAATAATTCTCATCAGTCAGCAGGCTATTGTTGAAAGCCCAGAGTCCTCCCCCCCTCCGACCCCCCTCGCGGGACACACTGACTGTCAGGTGGGAGTGATCACTGTGAGGCGCGGGGGTGTACCGCATCTCATGACAGTACCGCACGAGGGAGGCCGAGACCAGGCAGAGATCTATCCGGGACTGCTTCAACCTGCCCAACACCACCTGCCTGCGCGAGTAGACCCGGAGCCCCCCATGCAGCACCCGCCACAGCTCCACCAGGTCATGCCTGGCCATGTGGTCCCGGAGAGCGGTGCGGGAGGTGTCCGGCCGGTAGGTGTTATTTGCGCTCACATCCGCGCTCGAGAGCGCGGTGTTAAAATCTTCCACAACCATGCAATCCGTGACCACATGGCCAAAGGCAGACCCGAAGAACGCCACGCGGTCGGGTGGTTGGCTCGGGGCGTAGAGGTTCACCAACACGAAGGACAGGGGCCCCTCCAGACCAGAAGGCGCCCCTCTGTGTCGGCGTGCAGCAGCGAGGGGGTAAAAGGGCTACCCTCCCTCACCGCCACCACCACGCCACAGGAGCGCACGGAGCCCAGAGAAGCGAACACTTCCCCCCTGAAGACAGAGGAGAAGTACTGCAGCCAGGCCTCATCCCAGTGCGTCTCTTGCAAGCACAACACGTCACACACACAGGAGGAGAGGATGGTGTGGATCCTCACCCTGTCCCTGCAGCCCCCCGCGATAAGGAGAGGATGGAAAGAGCCATCAGCAGGAGAACTAGGAAAGAGTGCACCCAGCGCCCGGTCATCAGTCCCTTACCTTTTTGGGCAGCAATGACGACCCTGCCTTCCTCGCCTTCCTCTTTGGGGTAGGTGGTACAACCTCCATGAGATCCCCTGGGTCCGAAAGGGTGGAGGAGGTGGGCGGAGGCGCGTGCACCTCCACTCGGGCGGTGCACGAGGCAGAAAGGGGGTCCGGGAGCACCCCATCGGAGCCCATCAGGCCCGATGAGGTGCTGCCCGCGGAGCGTGTCCGGGTCCGTGACCCCGACAATGAGCGTGCACGCTCCCCCCGACCGCCACCTTGGGCCTCGCCTTCCGCCCCCCGCTGCTTGGATCTCACGCCCCTGGCTCGGTCGCGGTCCCCTCGATCGGGGGTAGCGCGCACGCTCGTGTCTGCAACGCCCCCCACCACGGGTTCAGCAGCCTCCACCCCGGCCTCGACAGGTACCCCGTCTTGGGCCCCCCCCCCCGAGCCGCGGAGTCCACCTCCGACGGGCGGGTCGCCTTAACGGACTCAGGGGTCTCCACGGGAGAAGGCGAGGAGGCATGGGCGCCGGGCGCAGACCTCGAGGCCACTCCCCCTTCAGAACTCTCCCCAGATCCCCCCCCTCCCACGGGGTTCGCCGACACAGGGGGAACCACAGCCTCCCCCTCCTCCTCAAACCCACGCATCACATTCACACAGACACACCTGGGCTTCGGCCTGGCACAGGTGGAGCAGTTCGCCTCCCTGGGCTGCGCGCACTCCCTGGCGTAGTGCCCCTGCGCCCCGCACCGTCTACATAGGAACTCCGGGCACTCACGCATGATGTGGCCCGGCTGGAGGCAGCCCCGGCAGACCCTGACCTGGCGATCGTGGATGACCCGGAAGAACTCCGGACCCGCCGCCGTGACAAACCGGGCGGAATACGGCAACGACTGCACCGCCCTGGTGAAACGGACCTTAACAAAGCGCGTCCCATCTGCCACCTCAGTCCCCGGCCACAGCCTCCGCTTCACCGGAGAAACAGGTGTGACTCCCCAGGCCGTCAGTTTCTCCACAATCTCCTCGTCCGTGATGTAGGCGGGCAGCCCCAGGAAGGACACCACCAGCTCGTCATTGGTGATTTCCCGCGCGTGCACCCGCGTCTCCCCGATCCTGAACCCATCCAGCAACCGCTCCTTCGCCTGCATGTTTTTAACCGTCAATTCAAACTTGTTCTTGTTTATTTGGCGACAGGCGGAGACCGAGCCCACAACCTGCCCCGACGCCCTGATCAGAGCCAGGGCAGAGACCTCAGCCTCTCCCTCCAGCTCCACCACCACAGTCAGATCTCTCTCGAATTTACCGACCTTGTTAATCACCTTCAAATCACCGTCACCCGTCCGCTTCACTCCACGCTCCACCTGTCTACTCTCCACCCGTCCGCCAACCGCCCCAGCCCGAGTCTCCACACCCACCATCTCTACTTTTTCTGTGGCCGCCGCCATAGGCCAGCCACCTCACCACCAGGGAAATCTGGAAAGAAAGAAACAAAGAAACACAAACAGGCTGCTCCTCCCCACAGCCCTGGGGCTGGGAGAAAAGCACAAACACAAACAAAAGAAACAGAAGAAACAAAGAAGAGGAAACACAAGGGAAGACAAAAAAAAACACACAAAAAACAAGCACAAACACACAAACAAAAAACAAACACACAAAAAAACAAACAAACAAATACTAAAATGCAAAAAAACAAAAAAGGAGAACAAAAGGATAGAAAGAAAAACACAGCACAAGTGCTGTGTGAGAGGGAAAAAAACAAACACAAAACAAAAAAAAACACAGAGAGAAAAAAAAAAAAGACAAACCCAAAAAAGACAAAAACCAAAAAAAAAAAGAAACTAGCACTAAAGGGTGCTAGCCCTGCAAGCAAACAAAAGAAAACACCACACTGACCAAACAAACCAAGCACACAAAACAAAAGCACAAACTAAAAAAAACAGAATTCCCCCCCTCCACAGCACAGGAGCTGTGAGAGGGGCCAAACCCAAGCACACAAAAAAAGAAACACTGCAAGTAAGAACAAACACACAAACAAAAGGAGAGAAACAAAAAAACAGCTTGGCTAGCACCATGTGGTGCTAACCAAGCTAGCACACACAACACTCAACAAACAAGAACCAGGCAAACAGCAAGACAAAGGGGAACCAAAAAACAAAACCAGACTCACCAGGGAAAGAACACAAGGAAAAAAAAAAGACAGAAAAGAAAGCACAAACAGAGAGGACAAAACCAAACACCTCTGCTTACTCCATCCCACCATTCACCACACCACCAGGGACTTCCTGGGGGCGTGTTCAAGTTGGTATGGCCGTAAGCGAAGGCAAACAGCACTAAATTCATATTTATAGACAGTGGACATTGTTTTTTGGTTTAAATTGCTCTTTTATTACTAAATAAATGGACATTAGTGAAAAAGTTTTCACAACTCATTTCATTCTGCATGGGCACAGAAGTGACGTTTTAGAACATAAGGCTATGGATTGTTGTCGTTGTAATGGCAACGGAAATGACATTGACATATATATATATATATATATATATATATATATATATATATATATATATATATATATATATATATATATAACTAATTACATTGAAATGAAAGAAAAGGCTTACAGCACCTGGTATTCCCAGGCGGTCTCCCATCCAAGTACTAACCAGGCCCGCACTTGCTTGGCTTCCGAGATCAGACGAGATCGGGCATTCTTTTTTTTTATCTTTTATTATCAAAAATACATTTCATCATTTTTTTAAAAAAACACAATAATATTTACAAACACAAAGACAACAAACAAAGAAGATAATACTTAAAGGCAAGGGTGCTGCAGTGGAAAAAACTCAATGATGAGTCCAGACAAAAAACAGGATGGGTCCAAAAAAAATTGTCCAAGCAAAAAAAAATAAAAAATAAAATCCCAGGGGAAAAACAGGGAGTATCCAGTGAGAGTCCAAATGATGGGGTCCAGAGGGAACAAAAGAGAAAATGAGGGTGAAAAATCCAGGTGAGGGGAACCAGTTCGAGTTATTGAAAATAAAGTATTGTTTGTGGTGAAAGTGGTGGAGAAATCCGTTTCTTTTGCGGAGTGGAGATGACGTGCGTGGGCACTGAGGAGCGCCTTAAAGAGGGGCCAGTGGTCTGCTGCACGGCCGTCGTGGAGGTGGTGGTTCCACAAAGATGGCGTACCTGGCCAAGGACAGGACGAGGCGGACGGCGTCCCAGTTGACCTTGGCGGTGTCCGGCCCCTGAAGTTGCTGCTGGAAAGGTCCAAAGAGGCAAAACCAGAGCTCGGGATCATCAAGTTCATGGGTCGCCGGCGGTGGGAGTCTCAACGCCAGCCTCCGAGCGAGGAGATCCAGCAGCCGGGTCCAGAACCGCCGCACGACAGGACACCAGAAGACCAGATGGAGGAGGTCCTCAGGCGCCTCACCGCACACCGGACAGTCACGGCCGTACCTGTCTGGGTGTATTGCGTGCAGTCTGGTGCAAGTGTAAATGATCCTGTGTCTTAATTTGAAGTCAAAATTACTGACTTGGGGTGGGGTGTACCAATTATATATGTGAGCCCAGATGGATGCAATGTCATGTGAAGGAAATATTTGTGACCACCTGTGTTCTGCAGAAGGGCGCCGAGCAACCCCGGCCACCAACAGTCGGTAGAAGGTGTGCGTTCTCGTCTCAGTCAGCCTCGACATCCTTTCCCTCCTTACAATTGGCGCATGAATATTTATAAGGCGGATTTTGAGGAGGCCGCGCACAAAATCTATAACTATAAAGCGGCCACACGGGTCCGCGTAGACCAGCGCCGACTCACCGAGCGCCCCCGGCTTAACGAGGACAGCCACTCCACGGGAGTGCACGGAGCCCAGGGCGCAGTACAGCTCCCCGACCCGCATCTCCTCCACTCTGCGTGCGCGCACCTGCTCCCACCCAGTCTCCTGAATGCACAGTACGTCCCAGGTGTTGTCATGGAACGCACTGTGCATCCGGACCCTACTCCTCAACCCACACGCATTCAGGGAGACCAAGGAGAGCGCCATAAAGAAAAGGAAATGGAGAAAATCACCCATTACTTTCTCTTTTTAAAACTTTTCACACCGCCTTCATCATTATATTTTTCTTTCATGTTGCTGCTACTATAGTCCATCAGCTCTTCATCAGGAAAGTTAATTCCCGCACTGGTGGTAGCGGGCTCACAGGGACCGGCAGAGACCGGACCGCGCGGGGCTGGAATGGGCCGTAGTGACCGCACGCTGGCCTGCTCTACAGGGTCTCTTTGAGACCGGGATTTGGGTTTCTCCCTGTTAGCCCCCCCGCGCGCCGATTCTCTGCCCTCGCTGGTGTCCCTGGAGCGGCAAGGCTTGGGGATCTGGGCCTTAGGCGGCACCACTCCCCCCGCTTCGGGGGTGAGATGCTGGACCGTTCCCGCATCCGTCCCCCTCCCCGGTTCAGCCCCCGCTACCACGGCCTTAGAGTGGAGGCTCTCCTTGGCCTCCCTCCCCCGCGCAGAGGAGGCGCGAGGAACCGGCTCCTCGCCCCCCTCCGCCGCGGGCGCCCGTGCCTTCTGGACCGCAGCGTCCTGGACAGACTCGCTGTCCAGACTCGAGGCGGTGTGGGAGGGGATGGTCCCAGCCCCAGTAGTAGGGCCACCACCAGGCCTGGACTGGCCATCTGGCATACCGGGCATTTTCCCGGTGGGCCGACAGTCCTCGGGGACCGGTACCGGTGCTGTTTTTTTTTTTTTTTTTAAACTTAGAGCCCGGTCACCGGCTCACAATCTAAAGGAGGCGGCCCATTGGTCCATCTTCAATATAGACAGTGGACTAAACCAATCAGGATATAGAGAGCGGCCCCACCCCTCTCTCTGCGCTGAGCCCCGCCAGTTTCATAATCATAACTGTTGAGCGAATGAGCGGTAAACAAGGAAACGCGCAAGAAAGGAGGTGCGGAGAATTAGCGGACTGCACCGGCTATGGATCCTACACACTGGCCGTGACTTTCATCTATCCATCTCTATATAACACACTGCACAAGAGGAATAAAACAGCAACACAATCAACAGCACTGTCAACAGGACTTATTATCGCCATATGTTTGATGTTACCGGGGACATCCATCCGTGCCCGGGCCCACACCACTTCAAAACGCCGGTAGAGGCTCACCCACCCACGGAGGAGACACGCGTCACTCCTACCTTACAGGTATGCTCTTTAGGTACTCCTCCGTGTTCCTCTGCTTACTCTGTGCCCGTCGCCAAACGCGACTGAGCTGTCGACGGCGATGTTGTGGATGGCGCGGTACCGGGGCGGTCTGTCGGTGAGCTGCACGGGGAACGGCCGGGCCCGCGGGTGTGTGGCGGCGTATCGGATAGTAGCTTCCGTCGGGAGTCCGTGGGAAAGCTGCGCGCTATAGCCTCTGCATCAGCGGCTGACAGCAGACCAGCGGCACCAGGCGGGGTCGTGCCGACGGTAAACCCCAGAAACACCGCATGTTTAAAAAACACCGCATGTTCAAGTTTTTTCAAACACTCAACCAATCCAAAATGATCTGGGACCCCAGTGCCAAGCCAAAGGGATTATTATGTGGACATCTAAATGTTACAAGTATATGTAACAAACGTGAACAGGTTGAACATCTCTTATGCGAATCTAATATCGACTGTTTTGGTATGTCTGAATCTTGGTTAAAACAAACATCTGCAGAAGCTTTAATAAATATGCCGGGATATCAAGTCTTTAGAAAAGACAGAGAGAGGGGCAATGGTAATTGGTAAAAGTAATGGTAAACAGTTAGACTGGCCAAACAATACTCAATTTGATTCCATTGGTGTGGAAGTCACACTATCCAATGAAATGTACGTGAATGTAGATTCAATGAGGAAAAACGCTTCGTTTCCGCAGGATGAAATCCAAGTTCTCGGCGTATTTCACCTGGGGGTGTGGTCGCAAAAAAGGCATGAATAATAAATGAATGTTGCTATCCTGTGGTTGCGATGCAGTAGCCGGTCAGCTAGCGCTAAAGTTTGAGTGCTCGTAGTATCTGCAGTGGGGTACTAGCCCGGACTATGTTGTATCAGCTCTAGTGATTATTTGCCTCTACTAAGAACATAATTCATATTAACAAGAATCTATGTTCATGGTTACAACAAGGTCACCCTAAATCATTTAATCATTTATTGTTTCCCTCATGATATTAGCCCACTTCAGCACACAGTAAATGGATTGGAGACGTAGTTAACGAGCTAGTGGGCAGCTAAAAAAAAGGTTTAGATGGCAATCTACAGTGGTCTATTTGCTTGATTATATTTACATTGAGCCTAAACAACAAACCATGTTGATTGAATAGATAATACTCCCTACAACTGTATACAGCTGGTACTGTACATCATATTTGATACTGTATTTTATATTTGACTACTACTTTTCTATTTAAATCTGATTTGACATATATATTTATTATCTTATGTATATAATTGTGTCTCATCTGACACAGGTCTATTGCTCTTTGGTTGCTTTTCCATCTATTTTTCTTTTTGTTCTTTTACCCTCTGTTTTATATCATATATTATATTTGATGATTGAGCTACTGTACTCAAAACAATTTCCCTTGTGGATCAATAAAGTCTAAGAATTCACTTTAGGTTAAGAAACCTTTTAATCATGTAAATGTTTCCACACTACTGACTCCACTGGGGGCATCCATATTGGTCAGACTTTTTTTGATAAACAATAAATTCCATACACATCATACATTGAATAGGCCGATTTAAGAGCATCGTTACTTCCGCTCAGACATCTTGCCTCGCGTTGCCTTAGTATGAGATTAATCTGATCATTATCAAAAGTAAAAATGTAACCTAAAGATACTAAATGTTTGGATGGTTTAGATAGTTCCAAAGTTTTTCCAGGTAGTTCCCAATATTTTTATTTTTGGTTTTCTATTTATCACTTAATAAAGTGTAATAATCTGTCCCTCTTCCTGTCTGGTCGAGCCAGGCTGTAGAGGAGAGAGAAGAGAGAGTAGACGACTTTTCCCGCCCAGAGCCTGATAGAATGTAAGAATTTTTAAATCACCTCCCAAAGCGAGATGCTCCAAACCCTGTAGTGAAGAAGTAGTGTAGTGTTTCCCCTTGGCCAAGACGTAACAATAGTCAAATACATCACTTTGGGGAACACAAACATAAATTAGTCTGTTGTGCTCCGCTAATTATGAGGGCCGTTCTGAGCCAAAAATGCCAGGGCCGTTTT
The DNA here is from genome assembly GCA_036785185.1 of Paratrypauchen microcephalus. Classification (NCBI taxonomy): domain Eukaryota; kingdom Metazoa; phylum Chordata; class Actinopteri; order Gobiiformes; family Gobiidae; genus Paratrypauchen; species Paratrypauchen microcephalus. The sequence goes on along the minus strand of JAVJIX010000031.1, from coordinate 8,028,352 downwards.
TTTGTCCCAGTCCAGCCCTGTCTATACGTGTGTTCCAACATGAAGTACACTATGAAACTTTCATTGTCATTGCACTGCCTGGAATGTTCCACAGTGTGACATTAAACAGCTCTACTTTACATTTATTCAATTACAGGTGGTTTTATAGCTCAAAAATATCTCGAAACGCATCTGACCTGTTACTTGGTCTAGTTTGGTAATGCACTTTTAAAGGTGCATTATGTTATTTGTGAAGGAAATTATGGTACTTAAAAAATTGCATACATTTGCTAATTGTGTTCCTTGCAGCCCTGGGATCTTGGTCTGGACTGGAGGACTTAGCTAGGGTCAGCATTTCATGTTTTAGGTCATACTCATGAATTTGAGTCACATGTCTTCTGCCTGTTGTTAATTGCTATGGAAACTGATCTTGTTTCTGACTGTGGACAAGGAAATAATACATTTGAATAACTTAATAGCAATAGCTTTAGTAGTATAGTGATATAGGATAAAAGGAGAAATTCAATTTGTCAACTGGACAAAGTTTATTTGGTCGAAAACGTTTCGCAGCTCATAGTGATATAGGAAATTCATGTGCATATTTACGGTAGAGGTGGAATGTAAAGTAGTAAAATACTGTACTTACGTATACATTTTAGGCATCTGTGCGTTACTTGAGTAGATTTTAAAGTAGATACCTTGTCCTTTTACTTCATTACATTTGAGAGCAGGTACCTGTAGTTTCTACACCACTACATTTTTGAACTGGTTTGAAAAGTAAAAGTATTTTTTATTACTGTGTAAGACCTGCTGAAAAGACTGGGCAGTTTATTTTTAACCCGTTCATAGTCTGAGCAAACAAAAATATACAAAGAAAACAGTTAGAAAGAAATGACTCAGTTGTTTCTACTGAACAAAATGTATCAAAAATCTGTATCAAAATCAATACATTTGAAGCCTTAGTTATAAGACTTCAAAATTTGCTTGGCATACTTTTACTTATTACTCTTTAAGTACATTTTAAACAGGTACTTTCAGACTTTTACTTAACAAAATCAAGCACTTATATTCCGGTGAAGTGTTCTTGACAGCCCCGAGCTTCCCTTACGATCCCTCTGAAACCTGCCATTACAACTGTATAGCAGCAGATGGCGCTATTGTTACATTTAAAGCCAGACTCAGTCCATTACTCAAAAAGAATGGTAAAGTGAAGGGTCCATATCATGTGGCAATGACTCATTTAAACCATTGTCACGCCTTGAACTGGAAAGTTCCATAGGAAAATTTGCAACAACTAAAAATATCTAGTAGACCTTTACATTATTTAGTAGTTGTAATGTTTACGTATGAGATGTTATGCACTTCCAGTGAAATATCTATTAGTCTCCATCAAATTATTTTAGCTTCATATTCAATTGTGAAATCCCATCAGAAAAAAGCATTTGAAATAAAATAAAATAAAAATAAAAAAGATGTGCCTCGGATCTCTTCTTTCATCTAGTATATTGAGACTTAAAGGAAAATTAACGTTTTTTTTAAACAATCTGAGCCTTCTTTCGGCAATAAAACAAATAGTTTTACTCACCCATAGCAGTTTGGTGTCAATTGGAGCAGTATCGCAGAAGTTATGTTGAGCCGTTCTGTTCTACTAATGATCCCGTATCCGTTAGCGTGAGTGCTCGGGGCATTACTTTGCGGTGTCCAAATAACACAAACTTTAGCACATTTCAAATCACAGAAGATCGCTGTGTCAGGGTAGACTTTTAGTAGATTCCAAAACGGCCTGAAACCCGATATGCAGCTATAGTTTCATTTGATGACGTCATCAGAGAGGACAGTGCGCATGCGTGAACTCAGCTGTTTTGTAAACACCGCTAGTCCGAAAGAAGCTAACACCGCTCTGAACTTTACTTTTCTGTTGCGATATCGGGTTTCAGGCCGTTTTGGAATCTACTAAAAGTCTACCCTGACACAGCGATCTTCTGTGATTTGAAAAGTGCTAAAGTTTGTGTTATTTGGACACCGCAAAGTAATGCCCCGAGCACTCACGCTAACGGATACGGGATCATTAGTAGAACAGAACGGCTACAACATAACTTCTGCGATACTGCTCCAATTGACACCAAACTGCTATGGGTGAGTAAAACTATTTGTTTTATTGCCGAAAGAAGGCTCAGATTGTAAAAAAAAAGTTACTTTTCCTTTAAGTTCTCGATACCGACATTAAACATAACATTTCAACATTAAAGGTGCATTGTGTAACTTTTAAGGTGGAGTGTCAAATGCTTTTCTTCATGGAGATGTTATTGTTTTGTCTGGAATGTTTCACAGTAAACCTTTCTATCTTCACGGAGACTAAACTAGACCAAGTTACAGGTCAGATCTGTGGAGAGGTGACCCCGCTCACAGTCAGAATATGTTTGTTTGTTTGTTTTTTTGAGCTGTAGAACCACCTATAATTGAATAAATATAAGGTAGAGCTGTTTAATGTCATATCGTGGAAAATTCCAGGCAAAGCAATGACATATCCACAGAAACAAGGAGATGACGGACCCTCTATCAGAAAAGTTACACAATGCACCTTTAAATCGTAGTACTTTCTTTTATTTACCATGTGGTCCATGGGCGTATACTAGTCTATGTGCGCTTATACTTGTTCTGATACAGTGATTCAGGAAAGGTTCATTTCTGTCCTGTGAATGTGATTTTTTACTTACTCAAATCTAGTTTTGATTCTATTTTAGTATCGATTAGTATCTGATTTGATACTTTTGACAACCCTGACTTCCCAGAGAAATGTGATAAGAACAGTGTGCCTTGTACATTATAATCACTAGTAAGAAGTCACAAAAAGAAATACAGAGATACATTAAAGTTACAATATGTTTTATTTCTGACCCAGAATTCTAGAAAACTAAACAGACAGGCATTATTTTAAATCCAGATCTATGTTACAAAAATATCTCGTTTCACAGTTTAAATGAGTTCAGTGTAACACAGACATTAGCAGACAGCAGCTAGCACAGACTTCAAAATAGAGCCTATATGTTTGTATTTACATTAGAAACAGTTCATGTTCTCCATGGACCATTATTGCACCATAACCTCAGCTTCATTATTAACAGAAATCCCTTTAACTATCCCATACAATGCACTGCAGAATACAGATCAAATTACTTGATTTGAGTTTCAAATTTCAGTTTTTAAACGCCCTGTACCCAATATTTACCCCCATGTATTTCAGCAAAATACCTCAGATACAGATACAGATACTTTACAGCTGATGTCATCAATGTTACCTGAGAGTGTGATGCTAACTAGAGGCTCTGCTCTCTTTGAAGCACTGCTAGAATTTAATCTGAGCTTCATCAGAATGTAATTTGACCAGAAAGTACTGACTTAATTGGAACTACAACAGGTGACCTGAACTAAGTCAGTTCTTGATATCTTGTGACTATCATTGTCTTTCACACAATGATAGTCACAAGAGAGGTGGATTAGCCGTCAGTTAATGCTCGTCACTCTCACGTTTTGGTTAAACCATGAACGTTTATATTGATCACAGTTTCCTGAAAATTTGTGTTTAAAGGTCCCATGACATGGTACTTCTTGATGCTTTTATATGGCTCCTTAATGGTTCCCTAATACTGTAAATGAATCCTTCTCCAAAATCAAGCCTCAGTGCATGAGATATGACTCTGACTGTCTTCATGAGGCTAAATATGTCTCTGAAACGCTTTATTCTGGGCATTGTTGCTTGAATGTAAATGAGGACAGAGACAGACCAGTGCAGCGGGTGGGGTGTGGCCAAGTGCGCCGCTGGTTCCTTGTTTTAGCGGTGCGATGTGCGCTGGCCCCACTTCCGCATTTAAGAGCGGAGGAAGATATGAGACGAGTTTCCACAGAAAATAAAATTAAACTGCTGCTATTTCAGAGGTTCGGACACGTGAGAGTGTTTCCAGGCTCAGATGTACTTTATGCGAGCCTGGAAGCACTCTCACGATTCTCCAGGCAAATTAAAAAAACGCATCTCGCATTGCGTAGCTCAGTGTTTCTCAACCAGGGTGCCGCGCAAACGCAGCTGGCCGTATGCGAAATAGGCCTAAATAAATAATGTAATATTATAAATAATTGCCTAAATTAATATACAAATACTTAGTCAGTGGAATCTTTCATCTAGCATTAACGCAGTTCAGTAAATTTAGGCCCGACACACATATCTGAGATAAAGCTGCAACTTTGGAACGTGACGTCTACAAATGTGTTACTTTAAGCGGGTGTGATATCAGAGTCGCCATAATAGCAGAGTTCTGTTACGGACGGTTGCAATAATGGACAAGTTTCTAAAACGAAAAGTGTGCATTGCATTTGTTGGTCCTCTGAGACGTGTGTGATAATGATAACCTACATTAAAATAGAAAGAAAAAGTTTGGGGTGCCTTGAGATTTTTCATAAATTTAAGGGGTGCCTCGTCTAAAAAAACGTTGAGAAACACTAGCGTAGCTCGTTTGCGGTCCAAACTCTCTGGGTGTGATTTCCAGAGACGGTGGGTAGACATCCAGACGGGGGATGGAAACCTTTCCACGAATGTGACGTCAGAAAGTTCCCTTGTTCAGAATCGCCCGTTTGGGTTGCCTGGAAGAATCCATGACTCATCGCTGTACCAGCGGCGAGTCTGGTAATGCTTGGTCCAGAATGCGCTGCTGTTGCGCGTAGACAGACAGCTAAGTGAACCAATCAGAGAACAGTTAACGGACAGCGACGTGAACCAATCAAACAAAAGAAAAGAAAGAAAAGAAAGGCCTCTAGAGCTGTCAGCTGCTGTGGTTTTAAGGAATCGATGTGTTTTAGGTCATTTAAGACCAGTTTTACAGCTGAATGGAAGGGACGTTCAGTTCTCCGATGCGCCATCTTGATTTAAAACTGAGGAACTTCCGCTGCCTAAGAGTGACGTTGCGGGCAAAGGCGGGTGCACTGACGTCACCATCTTTGAACGAATCAGAATCGCGGAGTCCGTTGTTAACTGGGGGAGCGAGGGTGGAGCGAGGGTGTCCAAATGGTATCTCGCTGTATAGCAAATACAGAGCGATATCATTTGGCTGGCCAGGTAACCTGTCTGGGCTGTCTTTTTTTCAAACGCGGAAAAGGATCGCAAATGCTCAGTTTACACATTTCGCAACTTTTAGCCATGGGGACAGGGCCTAAACAGGGTAGGGGAGCTCACATTAACGTTCAAAAACCTCAGAAAGTGAAAATTTCATGCCATGGGACCTTTAAATTCATGTTGTATTTTTTCTTTAGTTTTCAGGCTGTCGTAAATGTTATTATGCATTGTGTCTCCATGGTTTCCACATTCCACCATAGAAATACATGTACAACACCCACCGTATGATTGTATAAGCAGCTCTCGAGTCCGCTGTGTACTGTCTGCATGTAATTATCAAGCGTTTTTTTGGCCAGAAAAACAGGGAGTGTGCTGTTAACATGCTAGGTGTTGTTACAGCATTACTGCGTCAGTTGTGAAAAGCGCGTAGAAACTCATTACGGTGAATAATTAGGATGCTCAGGATAACTTTGGACCACTGCAACCGTTTAAAATGAACTACTTCCATTTTTCATAATATTAAGACAGTAAAAATCAGGTACAGCACCTTTAAAACACCCAGGCCCAGTTGAATACTGTGAAGTCAACTCATTTTACCTCATGTAGATGTATATTTTTGCAGTGCAGCCTGAAGTTCAAGTTTAACCGTTTTCATTCAGGTTCTCAGGTCATGCTCTCTTTCATGTCCTCTGCTCCTGTCTTTGGGAGACATTCCGTACATTCAACATTTCAGTGCTTCCTCCTTTTCAACCGTGACATCCTCAATCTCAGCTCTGGGACGGGACCTACAGACACCTTAAAACACAACAGGAAAAACTGGTAGAGGATTCTTTTGTTTTATAAATAATATATGGACCGCTCACATGCAGGAGCAATGACAAAACAACATGAACATGATTTAAAACCAAGCAAAGATCTAATGAAATCCTGTTGTGAGAAATCAGGGCTGAACGATGTAGGTCAGAATGAAGCACGAGTGTATTTTAAGAGTTAGGTCGCAATGTTCTGATGGGGTTTTTTTTTAGCGTAATGAGCATAATGTTAAGAACTGGACCCCAAAACGAACGTACACTTAAAATCAGAGTTAAATAATCAAACATATTCAAAAATAAATACCGATTGGGGACTATATTGGAGCACCACAACATTCAAAGCCTGATATTTAAATAAAATAGATAAAACAGCGCAAGTCTAATGATTGTACAGTGTTAAAGGTGCACTATGTAACTTTTTGTCTATAACTATGTCATTGGTGTACCTGAAATGTTCCACACTATGGCATTAAACAGCTCTACCTAACATATATTAAATTACAGGTGGTTTTATAGCTCTAAACTCTCCAGAAAAACAGACATCTTGACTGTGAGCGGGGTTGCGTCTCCACAGATCTGATGTTCTGATGTGTAACTTGGTCTGGTTTAGTCTCAGTGAAGATGGAAAGGTTTAATGCCATACTGTGAAACATTCCAGGCAAAGCAATAACGTATCCCAACGGAGACAAGCATATAATGGACCCTCCACCAGAAAAGACACAATACATCTTTAAATGGGGATTAAACGATCACATACTGTGTTCTGTAATGTGGGGCTCGATCACACCGACAGAACCAGTGCTTTGGGTTAAACTTGGGTTGTTCTGATATTTAAAAAAATTGGATTTGAAGAGATACCACACAATTTCATATACTGTCATAACTACATTCATAAATGGGATCACAAATGCTGCCTCTTACTTCCAAAATTGCAGCTTTTGTGATTTGCTAATTGCATTCATTCGTTAATGCTTGTTTTGTAAAACGTCACGTGAAATAGATTTGAACTTTTACGAGCCTTTAACCGTATTATATTGGTGTTCCCCCGACATGATCTGATTGTATTTCAGTTGATTCATGCATGTTTGAATAATCCTGAAAATCTGTCCTCACCTACCCCCTATCCCCACCCACTGCATACTTATTGCAGTTGAAACGTGATGGGTTAAAAATGTATACTTTTCAATCCTAAAAAAATGTATATGAAAGTCTATGCCACTGTAAACAGGTGAGGCTTCTCTGTTGCTATTGGCTGCCTCCGTATTTAACAAAATGGTGTCGGAACAACCCAATTTTACTTTGGGGAGGTTTGAGGTGCTACATTCCACTCTCCTGGATCATAGTTCAGCATCTTTAAATTAAAGTCTGTCATCTCATAAGGCAGAAAACGTCTCCACGGCGGTACATAGTAAAAGAACCGTCATATTTACACATGCAGTCGAAAACTGCATTCAAAACACTTACAGTACATACAGTGCATTCCCATTGAATTCAGGTGTGTTTGAAAAGAATGTAACACATTTTGAGGATAAAACTATATCCTTGGAGGGCCTGTGGTTCTGGAAGAGAAAGTTCACTTTTAAATCACAGAGGCTGACCGGCTGTGGACGAGCCAATGACCATAACAGTTATTAAAATATAAGTTTCAGATGAGTATTAAAAATAAAAGTATGTTTTATAGTCTGGAGTTACAAAGCTGTTTAGCCTCAAACTTTAAACTCCCCCAGAAGTGCCTGCCCCCTGTAGATCATAATAAGGTACTGCAGAGACATAAAAACATGTTGAATAAATAGTGTGTTCGTAGTAAAAACACTGGAGTGGGAATGCCTCAGGTCCTCAGTAAAGTGCAGAGTGGAAGGAGGCGTGTCCATCACAGGCTGCTGGGCTGGATCTGAGCGGGTGGAGCTTGCACAGGAGGGGGCGGGCCCTGTGCGAGGGGTCCGGGCTCACAGTCTTTGGGACACTCCTCCCCTTGGCGCGCATACATCAGCACCAGCGTTACCGTGGCGAAGGTGGCAGCGTTGACGGGGAATGCTCTGAGCAGCGTCGAGGTGAGTCCTCGCGTGAACACCATGTAGCCCTCCCTCTGCACGCTCTGACGCACGCAGTCTGCAATGCTGCTGTAGCGGTTCACCCCGCCCACGCCGTCTGCCTGCAGTCGCGACTTGATCACATCCACTGGGTATGTGGAGAGCCAGGAAGCAATGCCCGCCATGCCCCCCGCGAACAGCAGCTTTGGGATCATGTAGGGGTCCTCGGGCTCACAGCCTAACCCCCGTGTCAGCACGTCGTAGGCCCAGAAGTACACGCCAAACCCGGGCGTCTCACGGACCAGAGTGGTTACCATGCCGCGGTTCACGCCCCTCAGGCCCTCGCGCTGGTAGATCCTGGTCAGACAGTCCAGGGAGTTTTTGTACAGCTTCTTTGTAGAGGACTTCTTCATCCCAGTGCCCTGCATCTGCATGCGTGTCTTGGCCAGCTCCATGGGGCAGCAGATCACGCACTGAATGGCTCCCGCCGCAGCTCCAGCCAAGAACTGGTTAGTGGGCGTGTCCTGTCCCAGCAGCCGCATGGTGTTTCCCTGGACGCCAAACACAATGGCGTTGATGAACGTGAGGCCCATCATGGGAGATCCGATGCCTTTGTACAGGCCAAAGACCTGCAAACAGGTGCAGACAGGTGTATCAGACATGGCCATCTGTTAAGTCAGATTTAGAGTCAGCTCAAAGATTCAGTATTGTCCCATTTAAACATCCAGTCTGACGCCACAAAAATATTTGTAAAGCATTTAGTTTTAGTGCTGGAGCCTAGTGACCTCTGACCTCAGTCACGAGAGTAACTCCACTCCTCCTGAACTCACTGACACCAGGGAGAGACAGAGTAAGTGAAAGAAAGAGAGGTAAGGGTGAGAGAGGAAGAGAAACAAGTAAAGGAGTTCAGTTCTTTGGCTGTTATTTTACAAGGCTAAATTCTGGCAGCACCCTAATTTTATGGCGTATTTGGCCATAAAACCTTTTTTTTACTGATAGCTGATAGAAAGGTGAGGGATTTTCATGCCTGCAGTGAAGCGGCGAAGCAAGTACTACAGTAACTTGATTTGTGGTGACTTCCGTAAACATTGAGCACGCTCGCAGCGTGTGACCTCGTCGTGTCCTCTGGGGCACATGCGCAAAAAATCAGATTTCACAAAAAAATCGGAATTGAGCATTAAGCCCTGACGATCGACTGACACTTGGCCCCCGAGCTACCGGTCGATCGCGATCGACGCATTGAGCACCCCTGGTTTAGATCGTAACAATAAAATAACAAAACTGTTATGATTGACAATATTTTAAAAAATGCACAAAAACAAAAATGGACATCTTATATAATTGAGTTTTCTTAACACTGCTTTGTGTTGTACTATTGAGTCACTGTGTCATTTCCCTGGATCAGTAAACGCCTGGCCTAGTGTAGTTTCCCTTTTAGGACACAGCTGAATGTAAACACAGTGGAGTGGTCACGACAAAACTCTGACCTTAATCCTCAGGTATTTTTACAGCCGCCACATTAGACCTCAGAGTCTCACACAGAGAGGATACAACTGTACTGCATTTAGGCAGAGTGGACACCTCCTGGACATGGCTTGTTCAGACCATGGACTGCATAAATGGACATAGCTATCCCACTAGGCAACACGTTCCCAATAGGAAGTGAGCATGGATGAGATTTGACTCCTTCGATTCCAATTCACTTTCTATTGAAATACCGTCCCCCCTGCTTTCAGACTCGTCATTTGGGTCTTAAAATGTTTAACCTGCTCTGCATGATCCTGGTATTTTCATTTTGCTATTTTGCCCATAAATCAATATTGATGAACATTAACAACAGACAACTCAGGTGCCTTCTTTTACTGAGGTACAGCTACTGTTAGAAACATGATCCACACTCGGATTTCCAAATATGGCTCCAAATTGGCCACTATAACTGCTAGCCTTACTGGAGCACTATGGGTGACACTCCTTTGTCCACTTCTTTATACACCTTTATTCACCTCGTGTCAGTTTTCAGTTTCCTAAGTTGACAATAGTATATTTCGAAATTGATACGTTTAAACAACATTTAGAAAATATTGTGTCTTGCTATATTTTTGCATAAATTTTTCCAGTGTTGTAATAAAGTCTTTAAGTATTTAAGTCTTTTTTGGCATCAGATGTTGAGTCATAAACCATCTTCTTAAGGACGTGTAAATGTGTACGTACTGACTCCTGGTGGATGATGGACTGGAAGCAGTGGAAGGTCCCTCGATACAGAGGTTTGTCCACACTCTGCACCTGCAGACGTACCTGGAACATGGAACGGTCATTAGGTAATTGTAACGACATAAACATGAAACATTCAGGCATTAAAGGAGCACTGTGGAATCTTTTCAGTCAAGACAATCTGCCACCTGCTTCTCTCCATGACAATGTTATGAATTTGCCTGAAATTTTCAACAGCTGTAAAGTTTTTGGTTGGACTTTATCACTTAACAACTCTATTGCTCCATGTCAACAGTGTGATTTTACTTTTACTGTGTCGAAGGGATGCCCGACCAGGACTCCAGCAGCGCCTGAAAAGAGAAAACGCGTTGTTAGAAATAATATTCAGTATAAGATTTCATAAATGTTATTTTATGTAACACAGCAAAACAATAAAATTCATAACCAATCAAATATTATGTAATCATTCTGCATTTCCCCATTGTGGTTCACATAAAGGTTATCTTATATTCTCTTATTTCAATCAATCAATCAATCAAACAATATTTATAAAGCGCTTTTCATACAAAATGTATCACAAAGCGCCTATTTACATCATCGAAAATGTGCTTAGATAACAGATTTTTATAAGATGTTAAAACCTATTGCTGAGGGGAGTGGAGGGTAAACAGACCGCTAATCCCTCTATAATCTGTCACTGAGACGATCCAATCAGGACGCAGCTTGGGCTGTAAACCAGGAAGTGAACGGACACACGCGTTCACTGGCCTCACTGAACTCACATTACCTAAGAGCAATGGACAGAACTAGTAGCCAAACATTATACTAAAGAAACTGTGACCTAAATATTAATATTATGATGAAATAATGGACAGATTGACTTCTACTTGTGTGAACAAGTAGAAGTCAATCTGTCCATTATTTAAATAATTAACTAAAGTGAGTACTGCATTATGTAACAAATACTATACTAGCTAAAGTACATAGTAACAGTCTGAATATCTGTTTATATTTTTAGTAGCCCATGATCAGATAATAAAACAATAATAAAAAGTCAAGATGGCAATGATGTTATTTACAATCATTATTTACAACAATGATTAGTTAAACCATACTGTATAAAATTGTAAATAACAGGTTTATGTGCAAAAAAATAATGGCTGCTCAATATGTAAAAATAAGAATCATATTTAGCTTCTATATCCTCCCGGGACCTGAAGAAAAGAAGTGTATCTAAATTATTATTATTATTATTATTATACAGTCACCTCAAAAAGTTTTTAGATTCCCTTTTAATTTCTTGTATATTTATTTATTTATTTACTTACTTACTTACTTACATACTTATTTATGTATTTTTATTTATTTTTTTATTTTATTTATATTTTTATTTCTTATTTATTTATTTGTTTATTTATTTATGTATTTTCATTCATTATTTTTTATTATTTTATTTAATGATTTATTATTGTTATTATTATTTTTTTTATTATTACTATTATTTATTTTTTATCATAGTAATTTCTTATATATTTATTTACTTATTTATGTATTATTTATGTATTTTTTATTTTATTTATATTTTTATTTATTTATTTGTTTACTTATTTATGCATGTTTATTTATTATTTTTTTTTATTAAGATTTTTATGCATTATGTATGTCTTTACTTATTTATGTATTTTATTCATTATTTTTTATTATTTTATTGAATTATTTATTATTATTATTATTATTATTATTATTATTATTTATTAAAAAAAAATTTTATCATAGGGCAGCCACAAACTTAAAACTTAAAAAATAGACTGGTTAACTCAATGTCCACTATAAAGGACACAAATGAATGGGCCGGGTCTCAGGAGGATATAATGCCGAAATTAGCATGTAGAGAAAAAGTATATTTCATCATAAATGTTTTGAGACATAAAAATTAAACCACAGCCCTACAACTGAAATACAAAAAAACAAAAAAAAACAGAAAAGGTCAAGCGAGAATCTCCACCTACGAAATACAGTGGTACCTCACCTTACGAAATTAATTCGTTCCAGAAGTGGTTTCGTAACGTGAAAAATTCACGTAAGTTGAGTAGCTATTTTAATGGAAAAAGCCTGATTCGTTCCAAGGCCCCGATCCAAGTTTTTTTTTTATAGTGTAACTTTTTTTATAGTGTAACATTGTGTTCTGCGTCCTGCGTCTTTTTCTCACATTTGTCTCTCGTTTAAACACTCAAATTTTCATAGATTTTCAACAAAATTATTAATGGTGAAGTGTGGGGGGAAGGGGGAGGGGGGAGAAGACTGCGCTCTGACACGTGTGTGATAGCGCACATGACCCGGCGCAGAGCTGACAGCAGGTCTAGACCAAGGTCTAAACCTGGACTGGACCAGGACTAAACCAGGACTAGACCAGGTGGATTAAAGCGCCGCGCGTGGATCTATTTCCTGGTTTCGTTTCGAGTCACAGCTGAGGCGAGCCGCTGCTCTAGACCTGCCCGCAGGTCTAGGCCTGCTCACAGAGCGGCCTGGATAGAACCGTGAGGTCGGCCTCTTCAAGACCTCCAGGCCAGTGACCGGGACAATCCCCGGACCCATGCCCGCTTAGGGAGCTCTTAAGGCGGGCTGGCAGTGTCCCCCTGGGTCCCTGGATGTCTGGGGCTCCGCGCCTGGAGTGGCCCTGGAGAGCAGGTCTAGACCTCTCTTGCATGCGAACAGCGGCTCGCCTCAGCTGTGACTTGAAACAAAACCAGGAAATAGACCAACGTGCGGCGCTTTAATCCACCTGGTCTAGTCCTGGTCTAGTCCAGGTCTAGTCCAGGTTTAATCCTGATTTAGTCCAGGTCTAGACCTGCTGGCAGCGCCGGGTCAGCTGTCACACATGCCGCTATCACACACGTGTCAGAGCGCAGTCTTCTCCCCCCTCCCCCTCCCCCCCCCCCCCCCCACACTTCACTATTAATAATTTTGTTGAAAATCTATGAAAGTTTGAGTGTTTAAACAAGAGACAAATGTGAGAAAAGTTTAAATCCAGTCTGAGAAAAGCGTATAATGTGTGTGGCTGAGCGCGCATTATTTGAATTTTTGAGATTTCGCGTTTCGTAACTTGAATTTTCTTTCGTATCTAGAGACCAAAATTTAACGTGAAGGCATTTCGTAACTTGAAATTTTCGTTTGTTGGGTCATTCGTAAGGTGAGGTACCACTGTAATACGGACCATAATTTAGGTACCTTGAAAAACATGCATTCTTACTATTTGAATTTACCTCTCTACAGCTGCTTGTATATCCTCCCTGTAGACCCGGCCCATTCATTTGTGCCCTTTATAGTGGACATCAACTTAACCAGTCTGTTTTAATTGTTTTGAGATTCTAGGTTTTTTTGGCTGCACTATGATTTAAAAATAAATAAATAAATTAATAAATAAAATATAAAAAATATATAAAAATGTAAATAATATATATATAAATAATAAATACATAAATTATACATAAAAATATGTAAATAAATACTCAAATAAATAAATAAATAAATAAATAATACATAATATATCAAAAATAAATAAATAAGAAATTAAAAGGGAGGCAACTGTAGAAGCTTGTCGGAGATGTTGGTCATCAAAAAGAAAAAAGTTTTTGTTAGGTTGTTAACTTCACGTGGATTTAACACCAAAATGTCCCCGACGTCCATTACAGAGGACATGTTACTACATTACGAATGAAAATAAAATTAACTACATGTAAATGCTACGGTGTTAATTTACCTCCAAATAGAAAATTAAAATAATAATAATAATTTAGATACACTTTTTTCTTCAGGTCCCAAGAGGATATAGAGACAGATACGTTTAATGCCATACAGTGGAACATTCTCGGCAAAGCAACGACAACAACATAGACAAGCAGGTGACAGAGCCTCCACCAGGAAAGTTACATAATGCAGGTTTAACATGAGCCACAATAGCACGCTCAGATTTCCATTATAAACTCAGACCAATCATCTTCCAGTTTCTTTATGGCATCACCTGCTTGTCACCACGGAAACAGAGATTTCTTGAATGCCAAACAGTGGAACATTCTAGTCGACGCGATAACATCTCCGTGAAGAGAAACAGGTGACAGAAAAGTTAAATAATGCAACTTTAAACTCAGTCACAACATCGCAGAGCTCTCCCTTCATAATAAACTCAACTTAGTTTCATTTTAACTGGGTTTTTCTGGTTGCTTTTGACAGTTTATTTCAGTTTCCGTGTCATCTTGTTAGTATTTTGGAGCACATGTCCTTTCTCTGCACATAAATTTGAAGGCTCATCTCTGCTGTCAAGACCGCGGAGGCCCAGGATTGGCAGAGCGAGGGGTGTGTACGAATCATGCTAAAGCTACACAACATGTCCAGAATGGAAACATCACATCTCTGGTTTCACTGTGTTTATAAAGGTCAGGAACACTCATTAGCAGCACTGTTTATAAGTATTAAAGCTGCACTGAGTAACTTTTTTGTGTCGGGGTCCATCACCTGCTTTTTTCTAAGGATATGGTTTCTATTGCTCTGCCTGGAATGTTCCACAGTATGACATTAAACAGCTCTATCTCACATTTATTCAATTACAGGTGATTTTATAGCTCAAAAATACCTAGAAAAACAGGTATTCTGACTGTGAGCAGGGTTGCCCCTCCACAGAGCTGACTTGTAACTTGGTCTGGTTTGGTGTCTCATGAAGATAAAGAGGTCTAATGCCATACTGTGAAACATTTCAATCAAAGCAATGAAATCTCCATGGAGAAAAGCATTTGATGAACCCTCCACCAGAAACATTACAAAATGCATCTTTAATAATGCTATTAATTGTGTTTTTAATTGTTGAAAAATACTAGAGCTGAAGGATATTACAAAAAAAATCAGCTTTTCTCCATGCTGATGTTATTGCTTTGCCTGAAATGCTGCACTGTGGTGTTACATTTCTGGTGTTTTATTGCTCTAATATACCTTCGAAAAACAGAGCTTCCTTGTCTCTGATCTGACTTGACCCTGATGTTTAAAGGAAAAGTAACGTTTTTTTTACAATCTGAGCGTTCTTTCGGCAATAAAACAAGTAGTTTTACTCACCCATAGCAGTTTGGTGTCAATTGGAGCAGTATCACAGAACTTATGTTGGAGCCGTTCTGTTCTACTAATGATCCCGTATCCGTTAACATGGTGCTCGTATCATATGCTCGGGGCATTACTTTGCGGTGTCCAAATAACACAAACTTTAGCACTTTTCAAATCACAGAAGATCGCTGTGTCAGGGTAGACTTTTAGTGGATTCCAAAACGGCCTGAAACCCGATATGCAGCTATAGTTTCATTTGATGACGTCATCAGAGAGGACAGTGCGCATGCGTGAACTCAGCTGTTTTGTAAACACCGCTAGTCTGAAAGAAGCTAACACCGCTCTGAACTTTACTTTTCTGTTGCGATATCGGGTTTCAGGCCGTTTTGGAATCTACTAAAAGTCTACCCTGACACAGCGATCTTCTGTGATTAGAAAAGTGCTAAAGTTTGTGTTATTTGGACACCGCAAATCAGTGCCGCGAGCACTCACGCTAACGGATACGGGATCATTAGTAGAACAGAACGGCTCAACATAAGTTCTGCGATACTGCTCCAATTGACACCAAACTGCTATGGGTGAGTAAAACTACTTGTTTTATTGCCGAAAGAAGGCTCAGATTGTAAAAAAAAAAAAAGTTAATTTTCCTTTAATGCCATACGGTAAAACATTCTAGGCAAAGCAATAATATCTCCAAGGAGACAAGAAGGTAGGGGACCCTCTACTAGAAAAGTTACATTGTGCAGCTTTCATCTCAATTTAGTGTCATTGTAGACAGCGTCAAAAACATGTTGATTTTGGTATTTAGAATAGATATAATATAGTAAAACTAGATACTAAATCTAGTCTCGAAACTAGATACTCATTTGAGAAGTTATACATAATAAAGTCACATTCACAGGAGAGAAATGAATCTATCCTGCCTTTCCTACGCCCATGGAGCACTATGGCACCTACCTGAAAGACTGAGGGATTACACAGATATGAGGTCACATGGAAGTTATTAAATAAAGATTTGGTGAAAGGAGAAATTGAATTTGTCAACTGGACAAAGTTTATTTGGTCGAAAACGTTTCGCAGCTCATCCGAGTTGCTTCGTCAGTTCTGGTTAGAGTGCTGATGGACACTGCTTATATCTAGCTGCAGGGAGGAGCTAACTATACAGAAATTATTCTGAAACTATCCCATCTCTTTGTTTTCAGCTTTCTGTCTTTTGTTTTTAGTTTCTCTCTCTCTTGTGAAGTAGCTGTTTTGTTTCTCCAATGTAGCGCTCACTGCAGTCTTCACTACACTGAACAAAACAGCCACTTCACAAGAGGATGTACCAACACAGACGGGCGTGCCATAGTGGACCGTCATCTGCCGTACATCTCCACCTAGAAGCCACGGGTCACTACTTCAACGACAGTGAGGTTCAGATCTTAGCCAGGGAAAAGAACTGGTTTGAGAGGAGAGTTAAAGAGGCAATTTTTGTCAAAAAAGAGAATCCTTCTTTGAACAGGAATGGGGGAGTCAGACACAATTTGTCCCCCATATATAATTCCATTCTCAAACCTAAATCAAAACAAACAAAGGAAACAACAGGGCAGCCAGGTCAGGTCCAGAGGTGTGAAAACAGAAATTAGAGTATGAATGGGTATGCTAAACTATACGCCAGAGAGAAACTGAAAACAAAGAGGTGGGATAGTTTCAGAATAATTTCAGTGTAGTTAGCTCCTCCCTGCAGCTAGATATAAGCAGTGTCCATCAGCACTCTAACCAGAACTGACGAAGCAACTCCGATGAGCTGCGAAATGTTTTCGACCAAATAAACTTTGTCCAGTTGACAAATTCAATTTCTCCTTTTACCATGGATTCTACTTGGATGACAGAGGGATTCTTCATGCAAAATTAAAGCCCCAGTGTGTAGGATTCGTGGCGCATAGGTGGATGGTGCTATTGCACTTTCTGTTTTAGCTACGGCAGACCTCGAGGGTCACCCGGGCGCGCCGTAACGCGGACAGCTCTCGTACCCGCGCATGAGCCGCGCGCCGCCACTGTATAAATAAAACGCGGTCCCATTTTTTTTTTTTTCTTCTTTTCTCATGAAAACACACATTCCCGATCATGTACCATGACACTCTACACATCAAATGAAACCTTACAGTCTCCTCTTTTTGACTATGCAATTCATTTCCCTGCAAAACAATCACTCCCTGAGCACATGGGGCTTTTATACGGAAAAGCACAAAATGAGGTTATCCAGCTATAGTTTCATTTGATGACGTCATCAGAGAGGACAGTGCGCATGCGTGAACTCAGCTGTTTTGTAAACACCGCTAGTCCGAAAGAAGCTAACACCGCTCTGAACTTTACTTTTCTGTTGCGATATCGAGTTTCAGGCTGTTTTGGAATCTACTAAAAGTCTACCCTGACACAGCGATCTTCTGTGATTTGAAAAGTGCTAAAGTTTGTGTTATTTGGACACCGCAAAGTAATGCCCCGAGCACTCACGCTAACGGATACGGGATCATTAGTAGAACAGAACGGCTACAACATAAGTTCTGCGATACTGCTCCAATTGACACCAAAGTGCTATGGGTGAGTAAAACTACTTGTTTTATTGCCGAAAGAAGGCTCAGATTGTAAAAAAATGTTAATTTTCCTTTAAGATCTGGTTATAGTTTTATGAAATCATGACCTGAAAAATGCGATGCGATGTGAACAAGTGTCAGGAAAAGTGGACTAAAGCAGTCTGATAGAATGGAGTTAAACAATAGCTTACAGTTTTCCAGCAGGTTAGTTTGTCTGAGTCAAAATCAAAACACCCAGCATTGCCAAATCAAAGTGATGCAATCATTTCTGGTATGAGATTAACAAATCACCGTCCTTGTCACGTCTTCATTCTGTCATATAGTCACACACTCTAAATTAGTGTTGTTATGATGCTAAAATTTCAAATACTAAGAAATTGACTTGATACTCCTTACAGATTCTGATACCACAATGAAAAAAAAAAAAAAAAACACTCACATTTAGACTATATAATGTGATTTTCAACATTAAATTGTAGTACTTCTTATTATAGCTCCATGCCTGGTTTACAACTCAAAAAACAATACACTTTAATCCTGGTTCAGGGCAGATTCAGGCAAAATTTTCACTATAAAACTATTAATACTGTTTAATTACATTGTGGAACTCACCCCAAACCAGCCACCCTGAATATCCGCCTCATCTTTGCAACTCTATGACTAAATACTCATAAAAAAGTATTATTATTGTTCATATAAACCTCTTTTTGCATAGTCCCAGGTGTCCCTTTTTTGACCAATTTCATCTAAACCAGGATTAAGCTAAGATTAAACCAAGACTATATCAACATATCAACTCTAAACCAGGACTATCACAATGTTTGACTAATCTGATCCCTGACAATAGTAAAGAGGAGCATAAACTGTCATTTGTTTTGCCAAAATACAGAAATCCAAGTTTGCGAATGAACATAAAGCAAAAAAATGCAGTGACAGAAGCCCCTCAGATACTGACTGACACCTTGCATGCTCTTTTCACAGTTTTATTTACATCAGCCATCCTATAACAAATCATTTCTTATGTTTTTGGTTTGTTTTATTTGGTTTAGCTGTGCCGCGTGGTGGGGAATCAAACAAAGCAGGACGCGGTAATCATGTGCTAGAATTGCATCACCTTTTAATGAGCTATTCTTGAATGTTTAGGTTTGAGATTTGCGCAATCAAGTGCGCAAATCACTCAAATCAGCACACATTTCTATGACAAAACAAATGAACGAACATGTAAGCGTGCTTAGTTCACTTTATGTCATTTTATTGTGGCTTATTTAATTCATCAAACTCACCTCCAATGCAGCCAGCCAGGAAATCCATCCTCCTCTTCTTGGCAGCGCTGTTTCAATGGATAACTAAAGGGTACACTGTTGATATAAACCTTATGAAGTAATCTGGAAGAGTCGTAAAAAATCGGACACGCTCTGTTTAATAATCTCGTGAACTTAATGACACTGTAACCTAGCGACTATTACACTACAGCCGCTAGCACCTGCTAAAAGCTATGTGAGTGTAGCGCAAATGCGGAAAAGCGACATAAAATCTGTCCTCTCGCTGTTTTTTAATGTTGTGCTGCAAAAGTTAAAATGATAACATTTAATGTAAGGTCCGCACGGCTGGAGAAACCCGCTGTTTGGTGATTGTCGATACCCTTCCCGCTGTCTGCGCCAAGGAGGTTTATTTCTGTAGCGGACAAGCTAGCGTGCGCGCAGGACACATACATATGACTCTAGAGGGGCACGTGACCGGCTGGTTACGGGAAAGCGGCCGCCATCTTGTGACTGTTAAAACGACTCTTTCTTATATTTAGGTCCAAGCATGGCAGAAATGAAGATAGACATTGTAATATAGTGAAAGTTTTGTTTTGAAATGCCAGAATCGTATGGTCAATATCAAAATAGTGCAGTGATCTTAATTTTATCATTTTCATCCATTGCATATCATTTATAAGTCGCTTCAATATCATTTTCCCAATGTGCAATATTGTTGTTTTTTCAATACTCCTATCGTGCAATATGGTTTTTCCAATTTTTCAATACTCTCCCTGTCACTGTTTTCATTATTATTACTACTATTATTATTATTCGATTTATTACTTTTTTTTTAAATTATTATTATTACCTTTATGCCATTTTTGCCTGCATGCACTTGTCTTCTTGTTCAAACTGTCCCTACCTGGAGCTACTGTGACAAGTAAATTTCTCCTGTGTGAGATCAATAAAGTCTTATCTTATCTTATCAAAGATCAAAGATCAAAGTCAGCCTTATTGTCAATTCTGCTATATGTGTTCAACATACTGTACAGTGAATCGAAATTTCGTTTCTCTCTGGCCAAGTAGAGCAAAAAAGACAGTGTACAAAATACAATATGAAGACGAAACAAAACAAAAACTATTTATTCCGTAAAATAATTCAAAACAATGGTAAACGTGAAACATTTGTAACTATGTTTCAGTCACATTAACCCCACAATGCTTTCTGAGTTTAACTTTCTTAACTTTCTATTAAGACACCACGATGTATTTGTATGTCAAATAATATAACACAAGATATGTCACAACTGCCAAACTGTGTAGAAAAAAAAGTTAAAGTTAGCATATTTAGTGTTTTGAGAGAAATCTAGCTTCTCTTGAGCTTTAACAAGTGCATCAAAGTCAGGTTCATGTTTGAGGTGGAGATGTAAAGCACGTCCGACAGATGATCATCAGTACAAATGCATTATGTACAATTTTGAAAGTAGGTTTTATTTTCTTAATTCCAAGCAACCAGTCAGAGTCGACTCGGGTCTTGAAATGCCCGGGTCTGCTCTGGAGATCTGCTGCATTTGCTGCCACATATGGTTTCCGTACATTGCACAGTGTAATTTCCCCATTGTTGGACAAATACATGTTTATCTTATCTTTATAATCTGAACAACAGAATAAGATGAGTTAGCCTACTTAGTCTGGACTGAGAAGGCACAGCAAATACAGCGGTTTCTTGTTCAATGGTTTTAGTGACCAGTCAGTTGGCTCATTGGCTCTTGAAGACTTGAAGTGGACCAGTTCATAGGTCGACTCAAAGTCCTTTCTTTCACAACAAACAACAGTGCCCCACACCCCCTTGGCCCCCTTGACATCCACGTCACCTGGTGTTTGGGACACTGGTTAGTGTTTTTACCTCACAGAGAGGAGGTTCTGGGTTTGATTACCTGACTAGAGTCTGTGTGGAGTCTCGCATGTTCTCCCCATGCCTCATCTTAAACAGACCTGCAGTATCTCTTAATGATAGCACACATAGTTCTACCATTCACCACCTTTCATTATTTAACCTGTGAATATGATGAGAATATAAAGTGCTTTACCTCAGTTCTGTTTAAAATCACAACCAAACAATGACCTTGTATTTTTATTACATTTTATCACATATTTTTATTATATTGTTTACTTCTTCCCCTGCACTTTTGCAACACTTTTTTACCATGTACTATTATTGCATGTTATTAGTACTTCTGACTATCTTAGCGAGTCAACGGTTCTTCTGATCCTAAGCATTTCATTGCATTGTTGACCTTGTGTTGATTCTGCATATGACAAATAAACAATCTTGACTCTTGAATCTTGAAAACTTGAAAAAGATCCAACCGTGTTTTTGAATCACCTTGCCATAGCATTAGCCTGACACGTGTCAGTAGTGACATTATGAAAGATAATACTGTCAATAAGAAATCTATTCATTTTAAAGTAAAGATAATACTCCCTACAACTGTATAACAACTCTTAAAGGAAAATTAACGTTTTTTTTACAATCTCCTTCTTTCGGCAATAAAACAAGTAGTTTTACTCACCCATAGCAGTTTGGTGTCAATTGGAGCAGTATCGCAGAACTTATGTTGAGCCGTTCTGTTCTACTAATGATCCCGTATCCGTTAGCGTGAGTGCTCGGGGCATTACTTTGCGCTCTCCAAATAACACAAACTTTAGCACTTTTCTAATCACAGAAGATCGCTGTGTCAGCGTAGACTTTTAGTAGATTCCAAAACGGCCTGAAACCCGATATCGCAACAGAAAAGTAAAGTTCAGAGCGGTGTTAGCTTCTTTCGGACTAGCGGTGTTTACAAAACAGCTGAGTTCACGCATGCGCACTGTCCTCTCTGATGATGTCATCAAATGAAACTATAGCTGGATATCGGGTTTCAGGCCGTTTTGGAATCCACTAAAAGTCTACCCTGACACAGCGATCTTCTGTGATTTGAAAAGTGCTAAAGTTTGTGTTATTTGGACACCGCAAAGTAATGCCCCGAGCACTCACGCTAACGGATACGGGATCATTAGTAGAACAGAACGGCTACAACATAACTTCTGTGATACCACTCCAATTGACACCAAACTGCTATGGGTGAGTAAAACTACTTGTTTTATTGCCGAAAGAAGGCTCAGATTGTAAAAAACGTTACTTTTCCTTTAAGTAACTGATGACCTTATGCTCTGTCAATCAGTACATTATTGCACTGCTGTTCTGATCTCCTGTATAGCTGTGAGTTTATATTTTATTACTTATTTTTCTAAATAGTAGACCTATAAATACTATTATAATACTGCTATAAATAAGACTAAGTCAATCTAAAAAACAAACACAATTAAAAAACATACATTAATTTGAATAGACCATCCAGTCAAAACATGGCCCCTGGGACATGTGTGCTCTAGTGTGTTCACTCTCTGGTCCCAGAACTTACCGGTGTAGGGGGGGAGGGTTTCTAGACCAATCCGAACCCGGGGTCCGCGCCGACACCCCGCACGCACCCGCGCGCGGACCGTGATTGGCTGCAGAAGGACGGGCTCCCCACGGTGCAGTGCGTCACCGGGCCGCGTGATGTTTTGCTTTGGGCTCCTGTCACTGAGGTTAAATCACACAGTTCAAATGTCAGTCACACTCTATGGTTAAATGCACACAGTATATGGACTATACTGAATACACTGAAGGTCAAAGGGCCTATATTACGCTCTTTTCTCATCTATGTTATGTTTCTCCATCAAAAATGACCCAGAGTTGTGTTTTGTTTCATTCACACATGTTTAACACACAAATCCTGCATATTTAGGCTGAGTTCTTCTCTCAAACAGAAACACTCTGTTCTGTGGGGTAATACAGGAAGTGCTCCACTGTGCCTTTAAACTCCTTACACCTTCATTAGAATCATTTGCATAATTCAGCCCTGGAAATTCCACTCTAAATATAAAAACCGTAACTTTTTGTCTAGTTTATTACTTTACCTATAATGTCCCATCGTATAGCATTAACATTATGCATTTCCACGAAGAAAGGCAGGTGACAGTACCAGGCCAAGTTAGAGGGCAGATGGTTGGAGACTGAGGCAGCACCTGCAGTTAAATGAATGTTAGATGTTTATGCGTGAAAAGTCCCTCAGTCGTCCAGGTAGAATCCATGATAACAGGAGAAGTTCAATTTGTCAACTGGACCAAGTTTGTTTGGTTGAAAACGTTTCGCCGCTCATCCGAGAGGCTTCGTCAGCTCTAATAAGAATACTGGTAAGACACTTGCTTATATCTTGCTGTAGGGAGGAGCTACCTAGCTAACTACTTTCCGGAACTATCTCATTGGTTTCGGTCTTTTGTTTCTCTGGCGTCTAGCTTAACGATCCCTATTCATCCCTACACGCCTGCTTCTTCACACCTCTGGCCCTGACCTGGCTAGCCCCATTGTTTCCCTGTTTGTTTGATCTAGGCTTAATAATGGAATTATAGATGGGATGCAAATTATATCTTACGCCACCATTTCTGTTCAGAGAAGGATTCTCTTTTTTGACAAAAATAGCCTCTTTAACTCCCCTCTCAAACCAATTCTTTTCCCTGGCTAAGATCTGAACCTCACTGTCCTCAAAAGAATGTCCCGTGGCTTCTAGGTGAAGATATACGGCAGAAGACGGTCCACTCTGGCACGCCCGTCTGTGTTGGTACATCCTCTTGTGAAGTGGCTGTTTGGTTTCTCCAATATAGCGCTCACTGCAGTCTTCACTACACTGAATGGAGTAGACCACATTGCTTTGTTTGTGGCTCGGTGTTTTGTCCTTTGGGTGGACGAGTTTTGTCTTAAAGTGTTTGTGGGTTTGAAATAAACTGGGATTTCATATTGTCTGAAAATCCTCTGTAGTTTTTCCGACACGCCGGCCAGGTACGGAATCGCTACCCCTTTCCTCCTGGGTTCGGATTCTCTATTATCTTGTTTCTTGCCCTTGTCTCTCTTGGTTTTGTTAACAGCCCATTTGGGATAACCACAAACAGAGAGGGCTTCCTGCACATGTTGTTCTTCTTTTTCCTTACCCTCTGTGCTTGTGGGAACCACTTGGGCCCTGTGTTGTAATGTCCGAATAACACCCAGTTTGTGCTGCAGTGGGTGGTGTGAATCAAAAAGCAGGTATTGGTCTGTGTGTGTGGGCTTCCTGAAGACTTCTACTTGGAGTCCCCGGTCTCCTCCTATCGTTACTGCACAATCTAAGAACGCCAATGTGTTATCCTTGGCATCTTCACGGGTGAATTTGATATTAGGATCTACAGAATTGATATGTGCAGTAAAAGGTTCCAAATCTTGAATTTTGATTTTTGTAAAATTATCATCAACATAACGAAACCAGTGTGTGGGAGGAACCAAGAGAGACAAGGGCAAGAAACAAGATAATAGAGAATCCGAACCCAGGAGGAAAGGGGTAGCGATTCCGTACCTGGCCGGCGTGTCGGAAAAACTACAGAGGATTTTCAGACAATATGAAATCCCAGTTTATTTCAAACCCACAAACACTTTAAGACAAAAACTCGTCCACCCAAAGGACAAAACACCGAGCCACAAACAAAGCAATGTGGTCTACTCCATTCAGTGTAGTGAAGACTGCAGTGAGCGCTATATTGGAGAAACCAAACAGCCACTTCACAAGAGGATGTACCAACACAGACGGGCGTGCCAGAGTGGACCGTCTTCTGCCGTATATCTTCACCTAGAAGCCACGGGTCATTCGTTGAGGACAGTGAGGTTCAGATCTTAGCCAGGGAAAAGAACTGGTTTGAGAGGGGAGTTAAAGAGGCTATTTTTGTCAAAAAAGAGAATCCTTCTCTGAACAGAAATGGTGGCGTAAGATATAATTTGCATCCCATCTATAATTCCATTATTAAGCCTAGATCAAACAAACAGGGAAACAATGGGGCTAGCCAGGTCAGGGCCAGAGGTGTGAAGAAGCAGGCGTGTAGGGATGAATAGGGATCGTTAAGCTAGACGCCAGAGAAACAAAAGACCGAAACCAATGAGATAGTTCCGGAAAGTAGTTAGCTAGGTAGCTCCTCCCTACAGCAAGATATAAGCAAGTGTCTTACCAGTATTCTTATTAGAGCTGACGAAGCCTCTCGGATGAGCGGCGAAACGTTTTCAACCAAACAAACTTGGTCCAGTTGACAAATTGAACTTCTCCTGTTATCACGTTAGATGTTTATGTTTATGTTTATTTGAGCAATTTGCAGGTTCCATTTAAGCTTAATTTCACAAATACAAACTCAAATACAAACTTATGTCACATGTCTCTGCAATTCCGTTTGCTCAAAATGAAAATGAATGTAAAGTGGATAAGTTGATTCCAAAACTGTGAAACATTCTAGGAAATTTGTATGCATATAGACTCTATACAAATGCAGGTATTGGGAGAAAATGTGTGCATGCAATTGAAATCAAGATAGGAATAATATATTTTATACAAGAGTTAGTTTAAAAGTATAGGCTATAAACTCTGAATATGTCTATATATATATATATAAAGGTTAACAGGATGGAAAAAATACAAAGACTAAGCAGAAGGTCTATTATATTTCCTCTCTTAATATTACAAAAATGTAGGCCTATTTACAAGAAACATGAGATCCGCGTAAAAGTAGGCTACATATTAGAAATATGTTTAACAAAAGACGCATGTTGGATGGAAAATTAAATTATTTACACATTTTAAGTGTTATCAATGTGGATCTGAAGTGTGAACACATTCATAAAACAGCAATAACAAAGTATATCCTCATGGGACCTGGCCCATTCATTTGGGTCCTTTATAGTGGACATTGAGTTTTGAGATAGACTCTAGTTTGTAGCTTCACTATGATAAAAAATAAAATAATAATAATAATAATAATAATAATAATAATTAAAGCCGCAAGCGGCGTTGGTCGGGACCTCGCACCTGCGTTTGTTCGTCTTACTGAGACGCACAGCCATACCAAATTTCGTGTGCCTGGCACAATTATCTCACTTCCTGTTGGGCGTGGCCATGACATTGTAGATACCCTGTCAGAACAGACCCTGTCAGACCCTGTCAGACTCTGTTAGACCCTGTCAGACCCTGTCAGACCCTGTCAGACTCTGTTAGACCCTGTCAGACCCTGCATGTGGCCTACATGCTGAGGCCTACATGAACCTTCGATGCTTGTCCCCACATTGCTGCTTGCAGCTATATCAGATCAAAGGTACAAAGATCAAAGACCTTTGATCAGGGCGTTGCCTAGCAACAAATACCTCCCATTCATAACTCATCACTCCCATTCAATAAATACCTAATTTTATCGATCCGCCGTGTCGTCATATTACCGCCTATTTGAAAATCCTTCGCAATTTAACATCTCCAACGTCTTAAGATTATGTTCACCAAAATTTAAGCCTATCTGAGGTACGGTGTAGGAGAAGTGTTTCAAATTCCATACCTAACTTTATCGATCCGCCGTATCATCATATTACCGCCTATTTGAAAATCCTTCGCAATTTAACATCTCCAACGTCTTAAGATTATGCTTACCAAAATTTATGCCCATCTGAGGTACGGTCTAGGAGACCCCCCACTGGGGGTCCCCCAGTGGGGGGTCTCCCAGGGACCCCCAGGTCCCCCAGGGACGAGACTTTGTGTGGTCGTACTGGCAGCACTTTGTGATGCCCGTGCAAAGTTTCGTTTGTTTTGAAGCATGGGAACATGCTCAAAATTGCCCCAGCGTGTATGAACAAGAATAATAATAATACGGAAACAAAGCAACAACAATAGGGACCTTCGTCCCCCTTCGGGCTCGGTCCCTAATAAGATAAGATAGGATATGCCTTTATTAGTCCCACAGTGGGGAAATTCCAGTGTTGCAACGCACAGATCAAGAACAGCAGGAAAAAGTAGCATGCAACAGAACAATATAATAAATAAATAATGGCCTAGGATAATAATAATAATGATTATAATGAAATAAAAAATACATAAATACATAAAAATACATAAATAAATAATAATACATAAAAAATATAGGCTATACATAGAAAATACGTAAATAAAAATACATAACTAAAAATAAATAAATAAGAAATGAAAAGGGAGTCTAAAACTTTTTTGAGGCGACTGTAGAAGCTTGTCAGAGATGTTGGTCATCAAAAAAAATATGTTTTTGTTAACTTCACATGGATTTAGCACTATTAGCTATAGTCCATTTTTTAAAAATAGGACAATGCATATTAATCAACATGACAACAAACAGCATCAATGTAAATATGCCGGAATTAGCACAGTATCAACTTTACATCCGTTGTCCTAAGGCATGTTACGACATTATGAATAAAAATGAAATTAACAAAATGTAAATGCTAAGGTGTTCATTTACCTCTAAATAGAAAATTAAAATAATAAAAATGTAGATACACTTTTTTCTTCGTGTCCCAGAAGTACATTTTATTTTCTTAAGCTTACAGATCACGTGATACAGGCGTACGTCACCGGCGCCGGTTACGCGCACGCACTCCAGTCCCTCTGGCGGAGGATGGACTGATCCACTCCCTTTCCGACCGTGCAGCCTGACAGATCTGCTCAAAACAACATGCATTTGGTCGACTTTGTGTCCGGCTCTTTCGCAGGTAATTGTATACATCATAATGAATGGTGTTTAGTCGTATTATCAGCGTTTAGAGTCAGGTTGAACCGTGCTTACATCAGCTCGCTTTAACACTGTAGTTACAATGGCACCAACGGGAGGTTGTGCAATAGCGCTAGGATGCATTTCAGCACTAACACCATCTTAATAACATTTAAATGTACCGCTTTAACATTAACAAACATGGTTTTCTTGTGTTTCGATCTGTTTCGCTTTCGTAATTGTCAGTGGAGACACATAAATAAGGAGCGTGTGGAACTGTACTGTACTGTACTGTACTGTAAAGACACGTCCTTGAATAAGATAAGCAAATAATTGAGCTCTATACTAAGCAAGACAGCTG
Organism: Paratrypauchen microcephalus; assembly: GCA_036785185.1. Classification (NCBI taxonomy): domain Eukaryota; kingdom Metazoa; phylum Chordata; class Actinopteri; order Gobiiformes; family Gobiidae; genus Paratrypauchen; species Paratrypauchen microcephalus. Next base: position 8,000,295 of record JAVJIX010000031.1, on the reverse strand, counting down.
GAAAATATAGTTTAGTCAACAGTTTTGTAGGTGACTGAAAGGGCAAAGGCAGTGAGGTAGTTTGACTTCAGTGGGAGGTAGACCAGGGCTGCACAATAACAAAAATCACATGTAAACGGTAAGTCTATGAAAATAACCTTATAATAAATAGCATTATAATAATTGATACTACAGAAATGTCTTACATACAGAATATTATGAAAATGTGACTTTGAATTGTTGAAAAATGAACAATTTGACTTGCAAATTAAAGGTGCGGGACATTTGTTTGTAATGTGGTTTAAAACAATTAAGAAGGTATAAGATGGAATTGTGACTGAAATATTCATTGTGAAACTAAAACTACAAGAGTCACATGCATTTCCCAATTTGTCTGTACATCACATGTTTAAAGTGCCCATATTGCGCAAAATTGACTCTTGTGAGCAGTAAGTCATGTTAGAATATTTTTACCTCCTTAAAAACATACCTGGAGTTATGTTTTGTTTCATTCATTCATGTTTGAATAACCATTTAATATTAGCCTGTTTACAGCTACAAAGCTCAGTATGCTCTGTTCCACCTTGTGATGTCATGAAAAGGTGGTTTTCAAACAGCTACCTGTTATCTTTGGTTCAGTAGAGATGGGCAATTCCAGGTCTGAGGGCCTGTTTACACGAGAATGCTTACGGGTAAAAACGAAAAAATATTTTATCGGAAGTGCCTTTCATTTAGATGGTGACAGCGTTTTGGGGGTTTAAAGGGATATGCCACCCCCAGGTCAAATTTGGGCATCTCCCCACAGTCCAGAGACTAAAATAAGTGGTGGAAAGCGTTTTCCTGCTCACCCAGCCATTGTCCGAGTCTGTCGCCACTGACCGCCGCGGTATCTGCAGCTCCTCCGCCTTAGACCGGAGTCTAACGTCGCCAGAGAAAGATTTCGGCCAAAAGGAATTAATTTGCTCGATGCGTTTCCCAATTACTTTCTGTGTAGTGCGCATTCATATCGAGTGCAAATAAATGTACAAATCAACACGGAGAACTTGACTTGGTAATTTTGGGTGGGAACTATTTTTCAGTGCGGAAAAAGAAAGCCGAATCACGCACCACGCTGCCAGGGGAATCCCTGTTACGCACCAGGAAGGGAGTTCCCCTGTTGCCAGCGTGCTGTGTGCTTCGGCTATGTTTTTCCGCACTGAAAAATAGTTCCCACCCAAAATGACCAAGTCAAGCTCTCCGTGTTGATTTGCACATTTATTTGCACTCGATATGAATGCGCACTACACACAAAGTAATTGGGAAACGCATCGAGCAAATTAATTCCTTTTGGCCGAAATCTTTCTCTGGCGACGTTAGACTCCAGTCTAACGTGGAGGAGCAGCAGATACCGCGGCGGTCAGTGCTGACAGACTCGGACAATGGCTGGGTCACCAGGAAAACGCTTTCCACCACTTATTTTAGTCTCTGGACTGTGGGGAGATGCCCAAATTTGACCTGGGGGTGGCATGTCCCTTTAAAAACGCAAAAAACTGAAACCGCCCCCCAAAGTGGAAATCTTGAATACACTCCGCCGTAGCGTTTTCGTCTACACTGCCCAAAACGCAAAACTCTGGTCAAATCTGCTGACGTCGTGTATGCGTTTACGTCACATGGGTCCATATATCAGTGTACTTTGTTTGCCAGGACTCCCAGTACGCACCTTGTTGCGCCTTCGTTGTTTTGTAGTCTAACGTGGTCTGAAGCAATAGTTGAACTTCGTCTGACCACACAATTTTTGTTTTGCTACCGGTAGCCATGTTTTGTTTTGTTTTTTGCGGCGCAGATGAGAAGAAGGAAGATTCTACACATGTGCGTGGACATAGTGATAATGTATCACAGCGCCACCTAGCTGCCTGGCATGCATACCCAGTCCAATTCCACACACATTTGCGTCACCGTATGCACGCAGATTTCCTCCCGAAAATGCTCGTCTAAATGCGGAATAAAAAGTGAAGACGCGACGCCACTTTTGCGTCTTCTGTTCAGACCGTCGTCATATAAACGTAGCCTGACTCTAGTGAAGGTGTATGGAGTTTAAAAACACACAGAATGTGAATGAAACAAAACACAACTCCAGGTCTGTTTGTGATGAGGAAACAACATTATAATATAGATCAGAAAATAGCATAATATGGGCCCTTTAATTTTCAGGGTGAGCAGGTTTTGCATGAGGCTATATATTCATGTCAGTCATTTATACTGAGACACTAGTATTAAAGCTATTGAAACTAGATAGCCTGCTATAATAATATAATAATAAGTAACAAAACTGAAAATATGTATACTTAGTTTTGGTTTGAAAATAATAATTTTGGACAGATTTTTTTTTATTATTATCATGACAATACTATTTCATGCCAAATTAATTTCTAATTTGCTCTAGTGTCGTCAAAAGTATCAAAAATCAGATACTAACTATATCCTCCTGGGACCCGAAGAAAAAAGTGTATCTGAATTATTATTATTTTAATTTTGTATTTGGAGGTAAATGAACACCTTAGCATTTACATTTTGGTAATTTTATTTTTATTCATATTTTTGTAACATGTCCTCTGTAATGGACTGTAACAGTGTTAAATCCATGTCAAGTTAACCTAAACCTAAACCTAACAAAAACATTTTTTCGGTCGGTTTTACAGTCACCTCAAAAGGTTTTTAGACTCCTTATTTATTTATTTATTTATTTATTTGTATTTATTTATTTTTTTCTGTTTTATTTTAGTGTTTTATGTATTATTTATTTATTTACTTATTTATGTTTTTTATTTATATATTTTTGATTTTTTTTTTAAAATGTATTTTATTTATATATTTTTAAATTTTGTTATTATTATTATTATTATTATTATTATTATTATTATTATTATTATTGTTATTATTATTATTATTATTATTATATTAATAATTAATTATTATTCTTTTTTTTTTAATCATAGTGCAGCCACAAACTAGAGTCTATCTCAAAATGTAAAAGATGTCCACTATAAAGGACACAAATGAATGGGCGGGTTCCCGGAGGATATGAAACTATATATTCATTTGATCAAGTAAAAAAGCCTAAATAAAGTTTTTAGTTATGTTTGTGGTGTCATAATCAGGATTGAGTATCAAGTCCATTTCTATTAAATCAATTTTAGTATTATAACAATACCTATTAGCTCTTTATAACATCATATTTTAAACATCACCTATTGCAGGCATATTATTCACTATACACAGCAAACCAAACCAGTACATGCATGTTCCGTATTGTGCAGCCCTAGTGGGAGGAGTGGCAAGAAGTTTCAGGGGGATTGAGGCAATATATTCTGGAATAATGGTGATTTATCCCCAGAGTTCCCAGAATCCATGCCAAGCCGCATGGAGGTGGACAAAAAAGGTTACCCTAAATTTGTCCACTCTCCGCGCTTAACAAAGTGGTAAGTGGGTGTATAGTTTTATAGCTGAACATGTAACCAAAACACAGAAATGGTCCTTGCGTGAACTGACATCCTGTTTTCTCTCTTCTCAGGAGCTTGTGGAATGGCAGTTGGATATCCCCTTGACACGGTTAAGGTACCTGTCTATTTGAATGACAAACGATGGGCACTAACAAACAAATCAGCTGTTTTGTTTAGTAGAGCTGTTCGATTTTCTACATCTCATACAGGAAAAACGTCAATAATGGCAAAATCGCAATTTGTTTTTCCAAAATTGTTAAGCCCTATTTCACCACTTTTTTTGTTAGAAATAATGCAGTGCCAGCCAGAAAAACGAAACGTTATCGTTGTAAAATTAAAACTAAAATCAAATAATGACATTTATAGGTTTTAAATCTGTGATACCTGATGTCTGTTTGAGTTGCAACTAGGGATGTCAACAATTAATCGACTTACAATTAATTGTCGATCAAGACGTTGGCCGAACAAAATGCATTAATTGTAACTAATCGCGGACACGAGCACCCGTGGTCACGAAACAAGGCAAAGAGCCGCAATTCTGGTTTAGACCTGGTCTAGTCCTGGGCACGCGACGCGCACCAACCCCTTGGAGAAGTGCGTGACACGTGCACCACCGGCGTGAGGTCGCACGTACACCAGGGCTGCGAGCACGAGATCGATCCGCGGCGCCCGGACCACGTACTCTCAGCCCGAGCCACAAACCAACCGCACAAAAACAGCAAAGAGCGGCACGTGGTTTAATCCCGGTTTAGTCCAGGTTTAGTCCAGGTCCAGTCCATGTTTAGACCTGGTTTAGACCTGGTCTAGACCTGGTTTAGTTCTGGTCTAGACCTGGTTTAGTCCACGTTTAGTCCTGGTCTAGTCTCTTAGCCAATTAGGACGCAGAACACAATGTTACACTATAACAAAAAATTGAAAAAAAAAAAAAAAAATCTGCAAAACGGTGAGGCCGCGAACAGTGAACCGCGATAGAGCGAGGGATTACTGTATTTTGTTATTCAGCATCAATACATTTGTCTGCTTTTTACTAAGGAATAATTAATTGAGGAATATACAATATAATAATACTATGATATATTTATGACTCAGTGTTATGTTACTATAGCTTATATTCTTAAAGGCCCTATTGAAACACTCAAATTCAGGTGAAAAACGCCGCTTATCAGTTCATCGTAAGTCGATCGATAAGGTCAATCAACTATAGATTAATCGATAATTTGCATCCCTAGTTGCAACACTGTAATTTCCCCTCTGAGAGTCTTCTTCACAAAGATCTGCCTTTATTGTATACTGTTGAATTTATAACATATTGTGACAAAGCAAGTTTGTCAAGTAAAAAGCTGTCTAGGTGATGGGAAATACTAAAAGAAAGACCAAAAAGAAACATTAAAGAAACATTAAGAATGAAGTCTGTGTGTTTAGGCCTGTTGATACATTACAGTGACATCATACTGGGTGGATACTGCTTGTATGTATATGGAGGAATCTTTAGCAATTACCACAGTGAGACTACAGACTACAGATCCAAGTTGGCAGTTGTTTAAATGTAAAATGTATAACAAGCCCAAACTGAAACGTAGCTGGTTGGCGAATGTGAATGTAAACATGAAATTTTGCTCTTAAAAGTGCATTGTGTAACTTTTCTGATGGAGGGTCCGTCAAATGCTTTTCTCCATGGAGATGTTGTTGCTTTGTCTGGAATGTTTCGCGGTATGTTATTAAACGAGAAGTGACCCCGCTCACAGTCAGAATCTCTGTTTTTCTAGGTATTTCTGAGCTATAAAACCATCTGTAATTGGATCAATGTAAAGTAGACCCGTTTAATGTCACACTGTGGAACATTCCAGCCAAAGTAATGGCATATCCGTAGAAACAAGCAGGTGACAGACCCCCAAATCAAAAAGATACATAGTGCACATTTAAGCTTGTTTTTTAAGCTTTTTCCTATTATGATATTTATTCATATTTTGTAGGTGCGGCTTCAAACTCAGAAACAGTTCACCGGGATATGGCAATGTGCTACTACCACCTTTTCAAAGGAGGGGGTGAGTCAGGGGAGGGGGGGAGGGGCTCAAAGTGGTTCGACCTGTCAGACCCGTCTTTTACTGTGAGAATACACCACGCTTTTAAGGCCTGTCATTACAACAAGTATTGATGTGTAATTAATTATACTGTACACATGAAAATATGGCAATAAATTATACTTTTGTAATTATTTTATGCCCCTGACACAATAACCTTAAAGCAGGGTAGTTCCATGAAACCTTTTTCAATGAGAAACATCATAAACAAATCATAAGTTGCAATAAAAAGATAACAAAGAAACACTTAAAGAGGGGGTATTATGCAAATTGGATCGAAAACCTGCCTGAAGAAGTTTTAAATATCATCCATGCATGTTTCATTGTTTTAGCAATCTACCCTCCTCTAGCTGTAAGATTCTGCACAACGCTCAGCTGGTAAGCCCACGTCACCCATCCACGACAGTTCTCCATAAATATACAAAAGCATGATACAAAACATCACTTCAGAAACTAGATATGATGTGTAGTAGTTTCATTAGTGGGATGCATGCGGGATGCAATGTGGAGAGTATAGGGACCATCAAAAACAAAACTTTGTTAAAGGGATAGTGCGTTTTTTTTAATGTTAATCTGTATGTGTTTCCTTCTAAAAGTTACGTGTGTTGACACCGGTTTACCTCTGACACTCTCAGCGGATCCCGGTTCGGCTCGCTTTCTGGAGCCCACGTAAGTAGTTCCTGTAACTTCCCTGGAACATGAAATAAAGCTTGTTTTTCTTCTCAAAACAAAACATTTGTTAGAAAGGTGATATATTTGCGTCCAAAACAGTTGTCCACAAAACATCCAGCAGCGTATTTCGCATCCGCGTATTGTCTCTCTCCACTCGTATCACTACGCCCATGTTAACTCTATCAGCCTGTTCACCTTCAGCGGATGTCTACGCCGAAGTTTACAAGTGAACAGGCTGATAGAGTTAACATGGGCGTAGTGATACGAGTGGACAACTGTTTGGGACGCAATTGTATCACCTTTTGGACTAATGTTTTGTTTTGAGAAAAACAAGCTTTATTTCATGTTCCAGGGAAGTTACCGGACCTATTTACGTGGGCTCCAGAACACGAGCCGAACCGGGATCAGCTGAGACTGTCAGAGGTAAGCCGGTGTCAACACACGTAACTTTTAGAAGGAAACCCATACAGATTAACATAAAAAAACGCACTATCCCTTTAATAAGTTATTTTCGGTGAATATAGTAGAGTATTTTCAAAACAATAAAAGGTAACATGGTGTATAAATATGTTACGTTCTTGCAGTTAATACCCTATAGAATCCCCTATATATCCTCTCTTTAAGTAAATAAAACAATTGTGTCTGATGCTTTAAACCTAATTTCATTGTTTTTCTATGACAATGACAGTTCAGTCTTTGAATCTCTAATCTGTTTGTATAAATAAGTGCTGGATGTTAACAATGCCCGCACCTAAAGAATTAACTTTCACCAGCATTCTTTGTAAAGGGCCCTAGATTCAAGATTGTTTATTTGTCATATACAGAATCAACACAAGGTCAACAATGCAATGAAATGCTTAGGATCAGAAGAACCGTTGACTCGCTGAGATAGTCAAGAAGTACTAATAACATGCAATAATAGTACATGGTAAAAAAAAGTGTTGCAAAAGTGCAGGGGAAGAAGTAAACAATATAATAAACAATATAATAAACAATAAAATAAAATATGTAATAAAATGTAATAAAAAATACAAGGTACAATGTACAAGGTGCAGGTAGGATTAAATCAAAGATCAAGGTGTAAGGTGTAAGTATTTCACAGATTGCACATAATATGGTGTGGTATGGGTGTTACATGTGGATTTCGTATTGTACATAGTGTGGTATAAATATTGCACATAGGTAATTGCACAGATTATTGCACATGTAACAGTAGTTTACAGTGAGGTAGTGACAAACATGATACATTCGTACAGAGCAGCAGCACTAAACATAGTTATGCATAATGAAAGGTAGTTTAGTGCAGTATTATTGAGAGTTCAGTATTATTTGGAGTATTACCCAGAGTTCAGTAGTCTGACAGCTTGGGGGTAATATCTGTCTTTGAGTGTTTTTGTGCGTGCTGCAGGCTCCTGTATCGTCTACCAGAGGGTAGCAGACGGAAGAGTCCTTGTGCCGGATGAGTATGGTCCTTAGTGATGCTGCGTGCCTTACGCAGACCCCTGCTGTGGTAAATGTCCTGGATGGAGGGGAGACTGCTGCCAGTGATGTCCTCTGCCGCTCGCACCACCCTCTGTAGTGCTTTGCGGCTCTGAGCGGTGCAGTTCCCATACCACACTGTGATGCAGCCCGTCAGCAGGCTCTCCATGGTGCACCTGTAGAAGTTTGTGAGGATGCTGGTGTTCATACCAAACTTCCTCAACTTCCTCAGGAAGTAGAGTCTTTGTCGGGCTTTCTTAACCACAGTGTCTGTATGTAGTGTCCAGGACAAATCCTCAGTGATGTGTACCCCAAGGAACTTAAAACTGCTGACCTGCTCCACCTCAGCGTTGTTGATGGAGATGGGGGGATGCTGGTCTACACACTGTCTCCTGAAGTCCACGATCATTTCCTTAGTTTTGCTGACATTCAGAGAGAGGTTATTTTCCTGACACCAGCTGGTCAGTGATTTCACCTCGTCTCTGTAGGCGCTCTCATCGTTGTTGGTGATGAGGCCTAGGATGGTGGTGTCGTCAGCAAACTTGAGGATGGTGTTGGAGCTGTGCCTGGCGGTACAGTTGTAGGTGAACAGGGAATACAGGAGAGGGCTGAGAACACAGCCCTGGGGTGCACCAGTGCTGAGGACACGTGTGGAGGAGACGTGGCTGCCAATCCTCACCGCCTGTGGCCTGTTGGTGAGGAAGTCCCATATCCAGCAGCAGATGGACCAGTTTGGGGGGGGATTATGGTGTTGAATGCCGAGCTGTAGTCGATGAAGAGCATTCTCACATATGTGTTTCCTCTCTCCAGATAACTGAGAGAGGTGTGGGCTGCTAGAGCAATAGCGTCGTCTGTAGACCTCTTTGCTCTATATGCAAACTGCAGGGGGTCCAGGGTGTCGGGGAGGGAGTCACAGATGTGTCTCTTCATGATTCGTTCAAAGCACTTCATGATGACAGATGTGAGTGCTATGGGCCGATAGTCATTAGGACAGGATGCTGTGGGGGTCTTTGGGATGGGGACTACAGTGGAGGTCTTGAAGATGGTGGGCACGATAGACTGGCTCAGAGACAGGTTGAAGATGTTGGTGAACACCTCGGCGAGTTGATCAGCACAAGCCCTCAGCACCCGTCCGGGGATGCCGTCGGGTCCTGGTGCTTTGCGGGGATTCACTCTCTTGAACGCCCGTCTCACTGTAGCAGTGTCTATACAAAGTACAGCGTCTTCACTGTCCACATGGGGTCTGGTGACAGGCGTGGTGTTAACTGCATCAAACCGGGCGTAGAAGGTGTTGAGTTCGTCCGGAAATGATGCGCTGGACAGTTCCACGGGCCCGCTCCTCCCCTTGTAGTCAGTGATGCAGCGTAGCCCATGCCACACCCGTCTCGGGTCATTGCTCTGTTGGGCAGACTCCACTCTCTCCCTGTAGTCCCTCTGGGAAGTCCTGATGGTCTTTCTGAGGTCGTACTTGGCTGCTTTGTAGGCTTCGGGGTCTCCTGAGTTGAAGGCGGCAGTGCGAGCTTTCAGTTTAGCACGCACCTCCGGTCCCGCCCAGGGTTTCTGATTAGGGTAAGTGCAGATGGAGATTTTGGGCACCGTGTCCTCAATGCACTTCCCTATGTAGCCTACGACAGAGTCTGTGTACGCATTAATGTCACCATCCGCTGCGTCTGCAAACATCTGCCAGTGTGTTGTTTCAAAGCAGTCCTGTAGCACCTCATCAGACATACTGCTCCATTTGTGTATTTGTCTGGGAACCGGTTTTTCCAGTTTAAGCCTTTGTTTGTACGCAGGCAACAGCAAGATGGCGCTATGGTCAGATTTATCAAAGGCTGGGCGGAGGAGGGGTTTGTAACTCCTAGCAGCCCTAGGCTGCTGACATAGTGAATATTTCTGTTATATTACCCAGTCCTGATTGAGTACATGATCATAGGTTTGCCTGAAGCACTGTACTACTTCTACTACTATAATAGCTGCTATTATTTGCTCCCAGCTAATCACCATGGAGCTGTTATGACTTTGGCAATCTTAAAAAACTTTATTTAAAAAAAAAAATTATACTGTAAACAGTTTGCCACTCCACAGATCTGATCTGGTGGCATGACAGCTGTGTCACTATAGAGATACACTATATTATTTAGTGTGGGACATTAAAGGTAAATCAGTAACATTTCCTTGGAAACAAGAAGGTACGAGGCAGACCCTCCACTGGACAGTTACATAATCCATCTTTTAATAGATAAGTAAATGTGTCCAAAAAAGGGTTTGACCCAGCTTGAGTCCACATCTAGATTTGGTTTGGTCCCATTCCTGTTCTGGTTTACTCCAAGTTTAGTCCCATTGTGAATGCACTCTTAATGCTTTTGACCATTCAAAAGAAACAATATTTTGATTTATTTATTGCTATGAAAATGGTCCTAATTGGTCATCACCCATGAATACAAACCAGACGTCCTCACTTGCGTTCCTTGTTGCAGGTGTCTGGGTTCTTTAAAGGCATGGCTCTGCCCGTGACCACCATCGCTATGACCTCTTCTGTAACATTCGGAGTGTACAGGAACTTCCTCCACTGCCTGAGCCAACTGAGAGGGGGAGGGGCTAACACCAGCCTGGACGTGGCACTGGCTGGCATGGCGGGAGGCATCGCCCAGGTAACCAAACTCAATAAAATGCTTTCTAATCAGATGCAGACAGTACACAGCGGCCTTATTTTGACCTCAAGAGCTACTTCTATGATATATCTGTACTGTGGCGAGACACATTTCGCTCATACGTGGGAAAAAATCAGATACAGTGGCAATACTGTTGAACATTTCAGGCTGAGCATCTCCGTGGAGACAAGGAAAAGTTCCGTGGTGCAGTTTTACATCACAGAACCTTTAATAATGCTGCTGTTTTTGTTGTAAAATGTCTCTTGGCATTGTATTGTATTTTAGAGTTTTTATAGTCCAGATAACCATTAACATTTTAAAAACAGTCAGTGATTATTGTAATTGTTGTTTAGTCGGGATTAATTGTTAACAGTGCTAAATGTCTGTCATAGGGATGTCAATAATTAATCGACTTACAATTAATTGTCGATCAAGACGTTGGCCGAACAAAATGCATTAATTGTAACTAATCGCTAGAGGGCGCTACTCTGGAATGTGAACACGAGATGCGAACCCTCTTGCGAAAAAGACCATAGCGTTACATCATGTAACCCTTTCCTCTCTGGATGTTGCCGTACAACTCACAGTAGAGCTGGACCTAGAACCATATATTTTTGAAAGTATAAAAGTATGTAACTTACATGCTTTTATAATTTCTTGATTGTTCTGGTTTGAGGCCCTGTAATGTTTTCTGCTGTGTCCAGGGGCCCTGTGAAATGTATATTTTGTACTGTAACCCTTCACAGATTAAGGGAGAGAAATATTGTTGATGCCTTAGTACAAAATAAATGTTGAGAATGTCCTAAAAATAGCCTGGATTCACTGGTTTCATCATAATATGTCGACTAAATAACATTCTGTTATTTCATTTCTTCTGTTCCTTTTAATTTCAAGATTTCCATGCTGCAAGTGCAACAACTGAGCCAGTCCTCAATTTATTTTCAATAAAGAATGTATTTTGTTATTCAGCATCAATACATTTGTCTGCTTTTTACTAAGGAATAATTAATTGAGGAATATACAATATAATAATACTATGATATATTTATGACTCAGTGTTATGTTACTATAGCTTATATTCTTAAAGACCCTATTGAAACACTAAAATTCAGGTGAAAAACGCCGCTTATCAGTTCATCGTAAGTCGATCGATAAGGTCAATCAACTATAGATTAATTAATTAAATTATAATTTGCATCCCTAGTCTGTAATGACTAACAGCTCTTTCTTTCCCACAGACGTCAGTTATGTCTCCAGGCGATTTGGTGAAGGTCCGTCTACAGTGTCAAACAGAGTCCAAACGCGGAGGTCCGGTTAAACCCAAATACAGGGGTCCCGTCCACTGTCTGCTCAGCATCATGAAGGAGGAGGGGGTCAGGGGTTTGTACAGAGGAGCACTGCCCTTAATGCTACGGGACGGACCCTCCTATGCCACATACTTCACCGTGTACTCCTCTATTTGTGATGCTCTCACCGACAAAGACAAGGCCAGACCAGGTATGAGGCTCCTCCAGTATGTTCTACAGACACGCTTCAGGCATGTGCTGTCACGTTGTCGTTCACTGTGGGGTAATCCATCTCAGTTGTTCCTAAATATATCATCAACATGTGTTCTTAAAGGTGCAGTAAGTAAAATTTTTGGTGGAGGGTACACTATCTGCTTGTATCCATAGAGATGTTATTTCTTTGCCTGGGATGTTCCACAATAAAGTTTTAAACTGATATATTTAATTACAGGGTTTTATTGCTCAAAAATACCGTAAAAATGATGCATTCTTGCTACGAATGTCCTCGCGTCTCCACAAATAAGACCTGCAACATGGCCTGGATTAATCTAATTAATTACTGGTTAATGCTGGGGTTAGTTTAGGTAGTGACCATTCAGATCAGAGAAAGGTATTTTAGGTTTAAACCAACTGGATTTTAGCTTTGGAACTGACAATCCAAACAAAAGACTCATGTGAGGCTCATTCTCTTTTCTGTTGGGATAATTGTCATGAGAATCAAAACACCAAATTATATCATAAACAACTTGGTCATTGTGTCCAGTGTTTTTTGTAATTAAGAATAAATTAATATTACAAATGTAAAGACTGTGAGGATTAAACAACGAGGAGCAGTTTTAACGCTAGAGTCTAGAAAAAGAATACAGTCATTTAGTAGTTTACATTTGCATTTTGCGTGTTTTGGTTGGTTTGGACAGTTATTCATTGTGAAAGCAGTACGGGCAGTTCACTCTGGGTTGCCAGATTGGAATGAACCCAAAATGGCTCTCGGACATGTTGTGTCCTCATATGACAGCTCCAGGTACAGCTTTGATTTAATGCCAGATTCACACACCACATCTCATAACTCTTATCTCTAAGGCAGTATTATCTACCTGTGAAGTAGGGAGATAAATCAAAATCAAAATCTAGACTAATTATGATTTATTTTGTCAATTTAAATCATTTTATTTGATACAGATATTGCAGACATTGGAGTCCTGTTAAAGAAGCCCCTCTCAAATAACATTACGGTCACAAGTTAGCCAACATTTTTTCACTCACAGGTTTTATTGAAAATCAAACACCTCACAGGCTCCGGAAAATGTGCTTTTTAAATCCATTTTGTTTGTTTTTTTTTCTTGAGTTTTCAGCCAATCAAAAAAATCTTATTTGGCAGTGGTTGCCTATGTGAGTACACTCCCAGCGTGACGTCCCTGCAAAGTATCTATAGAATTTTCTTTCTTTCCTGTTCATAGTGATCTAGTGATTTTTTTAACCTGTGGAGACTTGAAGTATTGGCTGTTACTGCACCAGGGCCTCGGGCAGTGTATGTTCTGAATGTTTTCAGAACAGCACGAACTTGACCCCATGTTTAAGTATGTGGTCCTCTGGCATTCCCACTGCCCCACTCACAAATGTATTACCATGGAACAAAACCACATTAGCTCCCACTGGGCACCACAGTTTTCTAACACGGAACTCAGTGGATTTGTTTCTTTTAATAAGTTGTTTTATATGAATATTGCATTTATAACATATGTGCAAATTATAACATAATGATCCACGGGTGTCAGGGATTATAGCTGCAAATCAGACAAATGCACAAAATAGTCTATATTTGTAAATTTGATGTGTTCTTTAAAGGAGAATTAATGTTTTTTACAATCTGAGCCTTATTTTGGTAATAAAACAAGTTCTTTTACTCACCCATAGCACTTTGGTGTCATTTGGAGCACTTCCAGAGATGTTTTAGATTAGCGATATCCGTAGCGCGAGTTTGCATATATTATATGCCCCGAGCATGTAATATATGCCCCGAGCAGTCTCCAAATAACACAAACTTTAGCACTTTTCAAATCATAGAAGCTCGATGTCTTAGTCTATACTTTTGTTTGAGTCAAAAGTGGCCTGTAATCCGAGATTTATCCATAGTTTCGAGTAGATGAGGAGGCCAGTGCGCATGTGCAGAGTCACATCTTATTTCACTCTCAGCTCCCGGGACCCAAACATGAAACGCAAAGCTGTAAATTATGGATAAATCTCGGATTACAGGCCACTTTTGACTCAAATGAAAGTGTAGACTAAGACATTGAGCTTCTATGATTTGAAAAGTGCTAAAGTTTGTGTTATTTGGAGACCGCACAGGGCATATATTATATGCTCGGTAGGCGTGAGCAAAATAATCGTCATGACAATGCATCGCGATACTAACTTTCACAATATACTGCATCGATTCTTGATGCCAAAAATCGATTATTATTAATTAATAATTTAATATTTAATCATTTAATATTAATAAATAAATAAATAAATTATTAGTTTATTTTTTTTTATAAATCCTATGCACTTTTTTTCTTTGTGAAAGGGTATTATTTGTTATGATGGCAGTTACCTCCAAAATGGCAAATGTTTGAACGTCATTTTTAGTTTTAGAAAAAATCCTATGCACTTTTTTTGTTATTGGTTTGATTTATTTGTTTTTGTTATTCAATAAATTCAGTTATGAATTGAGTTGCTCAGAGTTCTGTATCAGTTGAAGACACGACCCAGATACACAGCCACTGATATTTAAGTTATCCTCTTTTTTTTGGTACGTTTTCACTGAAGTATGTCGAATATATTGCAATGCATCGCAATAATTCAAGTATCGTGATGCATCGTGATAGTATTGCATCGTGGCATATGAATCGTGATTCGAATTGAATCGTGACTTCTTTGCCAATACCCTCCCCTAATGCTCGGGGCATATAATATATGCGAACTCGTGCTACGGATATCGCTAATCTAAAACATCTCTGGAAGTGCTCCAAATGACACCAAAGTGCTATGGGTGAGTAAAAGAACTTGTTTTATTACCAAAATAAGGCTCAAATTGTAAAAAAAACCAAATAAAAACAACGTTAATTCTCCTTTAAAGCAACTATATTACTTTATTTTCTGATCGATGTTATAATTATGTTTCCTCATCCAAAATATATGTTTTGTTTCATTCACAAACCCTGATATTAACACACAAACCCTGTATATTTAGGCCCACAAACAAAACCACCTTGTACTAAACTGTGTTTTTAAAATCCACACACTTTCACTACAATTATTTTGATAATTTCAGCCCAGCATTTGCCAGTCTCTACTGAACAAAAGCTAAAATGTAGCTGCTAACATGAAAACTACCATTTTATGACATCACAAGGTGGAACAGAACAATTTGAACTTTGCAGATGTAGACAGACTAATAATACTTAAACATGTGTGAATGAAACAAAACACAACTCCACATTTGTTGTTGAGGAGGTAACAACGAGGCTTAAAGGGATATGCCACCCCCAGGTCAAACTTGGGCATCTCCCCACAGTCCAGAGACTAAAATAAGTGGTGGAAAGCGTTTTCCTGCTCACCCAGCCATTGTCCGAGTCTGTCAGCACTGACCGCCGCGGTATCTGCAGCTCCTCCGCCTTAGACTGGAGTCTAACGTCGCCAGAGAAGGATTTTGGCCAAAAGGAATTAATTTGCTCGATGTGTTTCCCAATTACTTTATGTGTAGTGCGCATTCATATCGAGTGCAAATAAATGTGCAAATCAACACGGAGAGCTTGACTTGGTCATTTTGGATGGGAACTATTTTCCAGTGCGGAAGAATACAGTCGAATCACGCACCACGCTGCGTAACAGGGGAACTCCCTTCCCGGTGCGTAACTGGGATTCCCCTGGCAGCGTGGTGTGTGATACGACTGTATTCTTCCGCACTGGAGTAAAGTAAAGTAATTGGGAAACGCATCGAGCAAATTAATTCCTTTTGGCCGAAATCTTTCTCTGGCGACGTTAGACTCCAGTCTAACGCGGAGTAGCTGCAGATACCGCGGCGGTCAGTGGCGACAGACTCGGACAATGGCTGGGTGACCAGGAAAACACTTTCCACCACTTATTTTAGTCTCTGGACTGTGGGGAGATGCCCAAGTTTGACCTGGGGGTGGCATATCCCTTTAAAGCTCACAAGAGTCCATTTCGCATAATATAAGACCTTTAATATTTCTCCTTATTTCTTTCTTCTTTCAGACTGGGGTGTGGTGATGCTCGCTGGGGGAGTAGCCGGTGCTTCTGCCTGGGCTGTTGGGACCCCCATGGACGTGATCAAAGCTCGAATCCAAATGGACGGAGCGCGAGACGTGAAACAGTACCAGGGTCTGCTCCACTGCATCAGGGAGACCGTCCGCACAGAGGGGGCCAGGGTCTTCTATCGCAGTCTGTGGATCAACTGCCTGCGCGCCTTCCCCTCCAACATGGTGGTGTTTATGACCTATGAACTCTTAACCGACTTCCTGCGAGTGAGGACGCAATCGGATGACATGCCCTACGTGGTAATGGAGTAAAAACACACGCAGATTTAGTTTTTCTTATTTATTCATCCATAGGTGCGAAAAGAAACGTTGCAAGAAGAATACAAAATGAAATGTTCTGTCTTATGAATGGTGAAAAGTACACAAAATAAGAAGTTGAAACAATGGTCACATCTTTAACTACTGTAGCTTTTGGATTCATTTTATTTGATATTTTTGTTGCCATACTAGTACTACTTTTTGGAACTTTTGGAACTCACCTATGCATGGCCCTTTTTTATTCAAAACATGGGGGGAAATTCACATGGTTTTGTAGCATGAGATCTTGTCCCATTCCTCCTGAATGGTGAAAAGTACTCAGAATGGCACCTATAACCAGGAAGCTGAATCCCATGAGTAGAGATTGAACATATTATTTTTCTGTCGGTTAAGATACGAAATGTCATTAATATTTCAATAAAATAATGGCAAATATTTGTAATAATTCAAAAACAGGCCTAAAATAAAAAATACACATATCTCACTAAAATATCAAACTATAATTTGGATGAAATAATGGCTGGGAATTCTCTCATATTATCATCCAAATGTTGATTTTAATTCTGTATCAGTTAGCTTTCCATATCAGTACCGTCAATAGACCAGAAATACTTTTAATAATTACCATTTTGCTAAAAAAAAAATAGTGAAATGGCTTCTTTAATTATCTCAGTTGCCATATCATGTTACATTTTTTAAAAGGTGCTGGTTGAAGTGGAACAATAGTGATATTCTCGTCTATTCAAGAATAATCCTGCAGCTAGCGCAATGTCTTCCATTTACCACAAGAGGGCGTCAATGGACTGTTTATCCTATGGGCCTTTATTCATATGCACCAAAACTGTTCATGTGCTGCTGTGGGGAATTCTCTGCAAAAATAACTTGAATTCATATTTTTATAGGACTGGTACACTTTTGAGGAGATATTGTTAGGTCTACTTAAAGGTGCATTGTGTAACTTTTCTGGTGGAGGGTCCGTCAAATGTGTTTTCTTCAAGGACATGTTGTTGCTTTGCCTGGAATGTTTCACAATATGATATTAAACCTTTCTACCTTTATGGAGACCAAACCAGACCAAGTTAAAGGTCCCATGGCTTGAAATTTTCACTTTCTGAGGTTTTTGAACGTTAATGTGAGCTCTCCTACCCTGTTTACCCCCCCCCCCCCCCCCATGGCTAAAAGTTGCGAAATGTGTAAACTGAGCATTTGCGATCCTTTTCCACGTTTAAAAAAAAATACAGCTCAAACGGGCGATTCTGAACAAGGGAACTTTCTGACGTCACACTCGGGCGGAAAAATGCAAATGCAGTTCCACCCCCCATTTGGATGTCTACCCACCGTCTCTGGAAATCACGCCCAGAGAGTTTGGACCGCAAACGAGCTACGCAATGCGAGATGCGTTTTTTTATTTGCCTGGAGGCACGTGAGAGTGTTTCCAGACTCGGATGTCCTTTATCCGAGCCTCCGAACCTCTGAAACAGCAGTGGTTTAATTTTATTTTCTGTGGAAATGTGTTTATTTTTCAGGGGAAAGCGTCTCATATCTAAGTGGGGCCAGAGGAAAGAGCGGAGAGTTTGGCCACACCCCCACCCGCTGCACTGGCCTGTCTCTGTCCTCCTCATTTGCATTCAAACAACAACGCCCATAATCAAGTTTGAGAGAGATATGAGAGAGACATTTATGACTCTGACTGTGTTCATGGGGCTTTCTCATGCACTGAGTGTTGATTTTGAAGGATTCATTTACAGTATTAGGGAACCATTAAGGTGCCATATAAAAGCATCAACAAGTACCATGTCATGGGATCTCTAAGGTCAGATCTGTGGCGAGGTGACCCCGCTCACAGTCAAAATGCCTGTTTTTCTAGGTATTTTTGAGCTGTTAAACCATCTTTAATTAAGTAAATGTAAGGAGGAGCTTTTACATTCCAGGAAAAGCAGTGACATAAGCAGGTGACCCAACCAAAAAGTTACATAATTTAGTTTAGTTTAGGTCTAGTTCAACAGAATCAATGTTTATTTCCAATTCTGCTCATCAGTACTTTACTCATAGATATATTTCAAATGATTTCATGCATATTTGAGTAATCCTGTATTGTCCTGCATTTGAGAAACTCAGAAAATTGCAGTTTTTTTTCACCTGCCCCCTATCCCCGAGATTTAAGATGAAAAACTCAGACTTCATACTCAAATGTCTGAAACAGTGACATAGCCAATAGCCACAAAAAATACATTTAAAACATGTAATTGAGAATCTGTTGCTTGCTACAGTGAAATTCCACTTTAAAAAGACAGGAGCTCAGTTCTTTGTGTGTCTATTACCTATACATATATTAAGAGTCAATATTGCAGTTTACAATGAACAGAATGTAGCACAATGAGCTCCGTATGTGATGGTTTATTGCCAAATAGTGTACCAGAAAAAAAGCATTATATCTGTTCTTTCATATGCATCTTCTATTACACTGGCGGATACATTTACGAAAGAAAGTCCAACAGTTAAATAAGTTATACTGCTCAAACTAATATTAATGTTCCAAGCAATCATTATAACTTTATTTAAAAAACTGCAGCCTGCACTCTTACAGGGTAAAAAAAATGTATTACAATCACACAAATATTTGTTTAATTAAGTATAAATCTGCATTACAATTAGTTAGGTCATGTTTATGAAATTTAAAGGAAAAGTAACGTTTTTTACAATTTGAGCCTTATTTCTGTACGCCGTTAGCCTAGCGCGACTTATAGCCATAGCTCGGAGCATTCCCCGAGTATGTAATATGCCCTGTGCGGGCTCCAAATAACACAAACTTTAGCACTTTTCAAATCATAGAAGCTCGATGTCTTAGTCTACGATTTTGTTTGAGTCAAAAGTGGCCTGTAATCCGAGATTTATCCATAGTTTACAGCTTTGCGTTTCATGTTTGGGTCCCGGGAGCTGAGCGCACACTCCGTGCATGCGCACTGGCGTCCTCATCTACTCGAAACTATGGCTAAATCTCGGATTACAGGCCACTTTTGAGCCATAGCTCGGGGCGCTATAAGTCGCGCTAGGCTAACGGCGTTAGCCTAACGCTAATCTAAAACATCTCCGGAAGTGCTCCATATGACCCCAAAGTGCTATGGGTGAGTAAAACAACTTGTTTTATTACCGAAATAAGGCTCAAATTGTAAAAAATGTTACTTTTCCTTTAAAATTAAAATCTTACTCAGTTCCTTTCCTTTCGAGGGGCAGTTTAACAGAAGGACTGGTCAGGTGGGGGAGTAGATCCTGTGTTAGGGCATTTACAAGTCATATTAACTTGTGTTGATGCAAACGAATGTAACACTGTGTTAATATATGGCACAGGGGACAATATAACATAACCAGGTCTATTTATATTAAATAGAAAACCTTCCACTCACATAACAGAACTTTAGACTGCATGGTACGGTACTAAAACAGACTATTACTTCAGAATAATATTATAGTTTGAGCTGATTTGCCTTTATGTTTATTTTTCGTTTTGCAAATTTAATTACAAAAACGTGCAATTTTCTTACTCGAACAAAATATGGAATTGCTTTATAAATCATTTTAAAATATACCGGTAAAGTCAGATAATATTTGCATTTGTGGTCAAAACTACTCAAAATGTATATGTTTGAAAGTGTATTTGATTTCCTAAAGGTGCACTGCTTAACTTTTTCTGCTTGTCTCCATTGTTATTATTGCTTTGTTATTGGAATTTTTTTTGGAATGTTCCACAGTATGGGATTACGCGTCTCACTCGCATTTATTTCAGTACAGGCTCAAAAACACCTTCAAAAACATGAATTTTTACTGTAAGCAGGCTCGCCTCGCTACAGATCTGACCCATATCTTGACTTCTTTGTGTCCATGGAGAAAGAAAAGTTACACAGTGCACCTTTAATATCACTATGGTTTCTCTGCACACTTTTGCCTTGTGAGTCCTGCTGCGTGTACAGTTATTTGTGGTAAAGACAGTGTATATTTATGTGAACTAATAAGAGCTGGAACTGGATTTTAGTGTAATAAACATGGATCTATTTATTTAACAGATGTAACTGATTTATTCATATGTTTATTAGAGTTAAATTATATAATTATATAAACCATTTTGTCTGTACTGTGACTTAAAAGGTCATTGAACGCTGTGTTTTCCTCAGATATGTGTTAATTGTAGTTTTGCTTTTGCTTTGAAAATGGGGAAATTATAAGAATTATTGCACTGGTGAAAAAAATATATATAAATTACAAAACGTTTTTAAAATGATTTGTTAATTATGTTTTTATTTTTATTGTCACTCTAAACAAACAAAACTGAAATGGTTTCTTTAACTCATATATTTAACACACAAGGTTCAATGCATAATTCTATAGTTAGTCTGACTTTTTTCTGTTCAGTTTTTCATGGATTTTTTTTTACATGTTATTATATTTATTTTATTTTATTATTTTTATTTGAAATGTTTTCTGCTGTCTACATGGCGACGTTTACATGTAAATGTAAATGTAAAATGCCCAAATCACTGAAATAACATGCCTTCCATTTTGTCGTGAAGTTGATGTATTTTTATGTGTTTTATGTGTCTCTTACGCACACACGTTTTGGGCGTAATTCTTACAGATCCACACAATTCTCTCTGTACATTGACACACTGGGCTAACTGTCCAGTTTACTTACACATACTAACCTTATTAATGTGAAACGCTTTGTATAAATCTGCCTTAAACTCTTTAAGTCCACGGCTGGTTTGGTTGAAATAATATATCTGTATATGTATGGAAATTATGTCTATTTATCTAATTATCTGTACAGTCACGTGGAATAACATGTACAGGCAATAAATATTTTAGTATTGATTGTTTCTGATTAAGTGTTTACTTTGTTCTTGCTTTGTCGCCCTTTCAATTTAAAACTGCATATGTGGTGGAGTAACCTAAAAGTAATAGTACCGTTACTTCAGAATAATAATACAAGTAAAAAGTAGAAAAAATGATTTGGGATTACTACTAGTCAAATAGGAGTAACTGTTTGGACGTATCTTCTGAGGTGGATAGAGTAACCAAAAATTATTCTCAAGTAAGAGCAACTGTCAGGGCGTAGCATCTGATTTATAATTTGGGGAGTTAAAAGCCAGAAACTCTAATATTCAAATCATTTCATATTATCAACATAAAGCTTTTGTCACCTGTAGACCACAACTTTTACTCAAGTTAGAGGACTGTTACACTACAATAAATTACTGAAGCGTACGAGTAAAAGTAAGATCTCTTTCTCAATGTAACACAGATCATCGGGGAATCAAACCGTTAACCCTCTGGCTATGAGGCGGAGGAGCTCATTCTTGCATGGGCGTGTTTTTGAAGTGAGGGTAAACTCTCGTCACATTAAAAACGTGTGAAGACAATTTACACTCTATATAATGTGGAACTGACTCATGCTTCTCCCTGATCCAACAACAACAGTAGTAGTGATCCAACAGAAACAACAGTACAAATGTCCCAGTGTAAAGCTTTAAACACTTTTGGAATACAGTGGTTCCTCGCTCTATCGTGGGTCACTGTTCGCGGCCTCGCTGTTTCGTGGATTTTTTTTTTTTTTATAGTGTAACATTTTTTTTATAGTGTATTGTGTTCTGTGTCCTGATTGGCTAAGAGACTGTAGACCTTTGCCGATTGATAGATGGGGACGAGGGGGGACTAGACCGGGACTAGACCAGGACCAGACCGGGACTAAACATGGACTAAACCAGGTCTAAACCAGAACTAAACCAGGTCTAAACCTGGACTGGACCTGGACTAAACCAGGACTGGACCAGGTCTAGACCTGGACTAAACCGGGACTAGACCAGGTCTAAACCAGGATTAAATCACCACGTGCCGCTCTTTGCTGGTTTCTTGCGTCTGATTTGTGGCTTGGGCTGAGAGGATGCGGTCCAGGCGCCGCAGTTCGATCTCGTGCTCGCAGCCCCGGTGTACGCTCGGCCTTGCGCCTGTCACACTGCTCTGTCACGGATTTGGCCACGATGAGGGGTGCACGTGTCGTGCACTTCTCCAAGGGGTCGGTGCACGTCCCGGGACGTGGCAGTGCCGGGATGTGCACCAACCGCTTGGAGAAGTGCACGTGCGAGTGACTGGATTCCTGCGGATCCAGTGACTTACGTCTCCGCTCCCCTCACGCGTCCGGCGAGGCTCCTGGTGGAACCCCCACGCTTCACTATTAATACATTTAGTTGAAAATCTGCGAAAGTTTGAGTGTTTAAACGAGAGAGAAATGTGAGAAAAGGTTCATTCCAGTCTGAGAAAAGCGTATAATGTGTGTGGTGAGGCGTTTACAGCCTTAAAACATGTAGAATAATTGTAAAATATAAAGTTGTCCTACTTCGCGGATTTCTCTTATTGAGGGTTATTTCTGGAACACAGACACACAGAACACAGAACAATGTGGATAATTTCAGGAATTGGAATTTCCAATCTTTACTGAACTGAAGGTAAAACTGTTAACTTCATGACATCACAAGATAGAACAGAGCATTTTGGGCTTTGGAGATGTAGCCAGACTAAATTAGCTGGGTTTGTGTGTTAAATATGTGAATGAATAAACAAAAAACAAAAACCACAACTCCAGGTCTGTTTGTGATGAGGAAACAACATTATAAGACAGATCAGAAAATTGTGTAATATGGGCCCTTTAAACTGACTACTTTATGGAGAAGGAGGGGAGGTCACCCGGGGCGATTCTGGTCTTATGATAAAAATAAAGAAAACAAAGAAAAAATTATTACATTATTCAGGGCTCTCAAGTCTCACACATTGAGAGTGTGACACACGCATTTCGACGTGTTCACACGCTCACACATTTGGCATTTCTCACGCTGATTTTTTTAAATTTTTTTGTGCCCAGAAAATTGGTCTGTGTGGCTCAGTTTATGCAGGCACCACGCGTTTTCAGCAACTCTCCCCCTCCTCCCCGCCCCGCTCCCCGGAAAAAAATCAGCCAATCAGAAAATAGATTGTTCTGTTGTTGGGCAGACTGTAGAGTGTAGTTTCAGCTGCTAAGCGCACACTGCGGTGATGATAAAACAAACTGAGAACCATCAGGTAATAACTTCATTTATATAACTCTCATTAGTTGCTTTGTAGTTTAAGTTTGCTCTTTAGACAAACATTTACAGCAGGGCTCTCAAGTCTCACGCATTGAGAGAGACAATTAGACGCGTTCACACGCTCACACGGCATTTCTCACGCAATTCAAGCCCCCCTTTCCCGCTCCTCGGAAATTACGCAGTCTCACGCACGACCCCGCTCAAAACTTGAGAGCCCTGCATTACATTATTACCGCTCACCCAATCCACGTCAGTGCACTCAAGCTTTGAGATTATTACCTCGCTAATTATTACACAATAGCTTTTGGCCTACAAGGGATCTGACTGTACCTCTAGTACTTAATAACCTTCTACAATGAGTTCCAGGAATCTGTTACAAACCCCCTATTGTTAGTTGATTTAATTAAGTCCTTGCTTGCTTTTCTTTTTTCTCCATCTTATGCAACTACGGCCTACAATTATGCAAGCAGGTTTGGACTGGATGAGAGGCATAGCTAGCATCGCTGTGTGCCGTCATGCAGAGTAAAAGTGATCCAGGTGCATACATAATTTAAAGGCAGTTATGGTTTGCCGGCACAGTTCGGAGAAGTCCGAAGCAGGGATTTCGTGGTAGTAAGTCGTAATGTTTGTACCAAGAAAATCCAAAAGAGACAATCTTTTCTAAGAATTACTGAGTTTCTGCGCTCTGGGTTCGAGTGCATGTAATGTATTTTTAAGGATTCTTTGGTGGGAAAAATGGGTAATATGTCATAGTTAAAACTTCAGTCAAGTGGTATAGTTTGTGAAGGAAAGCTGAAAGGAGTTTTGAGATTTAAAATGGAATCCTTGTGTCATCGGTACACAAAGTTATGTCTCAAACAAAGGGACGTTTTTTGTGACAGTTTAAAGAACACAAGAACACATGCTTATGTCTGCTATATGGTTATAATCTGCAATAAGGGAAAGAAGGGAAACAACTATTACATGGTTAAAAGCTCTGAAAAGTCAATTTTGCAGAATAGGTCTGCTTTAAACATTCATGGACATGTTGAGGCACAGGTGTCTCTATGTATGTCTCATCCACTGCCTTTGTCCAACCAGGAAGTACAATTATAAACTAAATATGTAACCCTAAATAGTCAAACTATATGGAAAACTATGGAATCATTTTTGGTCGAATCTAATACATAATCTTGGACATCTGCACACGGCAATAAGCAACCGGTGTCCAATGTAAAAGCTAAATAAATAACCAACTTAATAAGAGCCTGACCAGCTCTATTTTCAGGGTGAAATGAATAGGCTTGCACGTGATCTCCCATCTATTCACATTGGACAGGAGGGTCCTGGTTAAACTCACAGGACGCCCTGTGCTCTGGAGCTGCTTTAGCTCTCTGTGTGAGCTTCCACAGGTCTTTCCTTCTGCTGCTGTCAGACTGTACAATGGACACTGCCCTGTACATGCAGTACATGTAGTACTCAATACTGTAAAAGAATGTGAATCATCTCCTGTTCAATACACTGAAGTCTCTTTACCTTCTCTTTATCCTGATGTATGTTTATTTTATTTGACAGGGACAAGTATGTACATTAGATGTGTAACATACCACAGCATTTCTAGTCAAGGCTAATGTGGAGGGTCTGTCCCTAGAAGAGCATACAGAATGTCAGGCGCCACTGGAAATAAACACAGTCAGAGCCACTCGCTGTACAGAATAGCGCCCTATATTTTATTTTATTTTATTTTATTTTATTTTATTTTATTTTATTTTATTTTATTTTATTTTATTTTATTTTATTTTATTTTATTTTATTTTATTTTATTTTATTTTATTTTATTTTATTTTATTTTATTTTATTTTATTTTATTTTATTTTATTTTATTTTATTTTATTTATTTTATTTTATTTTATTTTATTTTATTTTTTTATTTTTTTATTATTATTTTTTTTATTTTATTTTTTTATTTTTATTTTTATTTATTTATTTATTTTTATTATTTTATTATTTTATTATTTTATTTTATTTATTTATTTATTTATTTTATTTTATTACACTTAACACAGTGTTACATTTTATTTGATGTATTTTTGAGTGCATATTTGTCTTGTTGTTCTTAAACTGTGTGTTGCAACACTGGAATTTCCCCATTGTGGGACAAATGAAGGTCCTCTTATCTAATGCATACAGAAAACAGATATGAGCTCTGACTTCACACAGCTCCTCTGGTACAAACCAGAGTGTCCTCTATTCCGGACACTGTCAACCAATCAGAAATCTCAACAGCAGATTGAGCGAGGTCACATTTCTGATAAAAATTTGAGTTATGAAAGTAGTTCAGTGACGTTAGAATGCGTGCAGTCATCATGTTTGTATCTGATAAGATTTCAGAACAACGCAAACAGTTTTATACAAAACAATTTATCGCAACGGGGCTCATTTTTTTCACATTTTAAAACAAAAGTCCCCAAAATGGCCCTTATAAACACTAAACTGAGAATCAAGAGTGACAATGCAAGGACTTTCCGCCATTCAAAAGCTATGATCTTTGTTTTTAATTTGTTAATCACTATGGCAACAGAGCTAATTTTTCACACACAAAAAAAAGCATTCTCCAAATGTCGCCTATAAACAGGAAGCTGGCGATTATGTGAGGACTTTTTTATCAACTCACCATTCAAAAGCTGATATTTTGGTTTAATTATTTCTCACTATGGCAACTGAGCTTGTTTTCCACAATTTAAAACAAAGTCTGAATCGGATATAAATAGGAAGCGGAGACCCATGGATAGGCAAACTCATTTTCAACATTTTAACACAAAATCTTGTGAATGGGAAAAAGTCCTCGAAACAGCAGCATATGCACTGAAAACCTTGTGTAGTGGAAGAGTTTGTGAAAAGTGTCATTTTGTAGTGCGTTGGAGACTGTTCGTGTTGGGGCTATTTTGGGCTCCAGTTGCTCCCCTGTCTGTGACGTCTGCTGCTGGGTAAATCTGAGACTCACACAGACCTGAAACCTCAGATGGCTCCGGCAAACAGAGGGAAGAGAGGAGGAGAGGAGTCAAAGGAAAGGAGGTGAGGAAAAGAAAGGAGAGAAGGAGGAGGAGGAGGAGAGGGGAGAGAGGAAAGGTCAGGAGTATCGAGTAAAGAAGAGAGGAGAGGGGGAAGAGAGGACAAATGTCTTTAGGAAAGAGGAAAGAGAAAGAAAGGAGAGGAGAAGAGGAGAGAAGAAGGAGAGGAGAGAGTAAAGAAGACTGGATAAATGTCTTTAGGAAGAAGGAGAGAGAATGAGAGAGAAGAGGAAGAGAGAGAGAAGAAAGTTCAGATGTTTCCTGTAAAGAAGAGAGGAGTGGAGAGATAGGTAAAGTCTCTAGGAAAGACAAAGGTAGACTTCTGATCACATGGTGCAGAGACAATAATTTCCGGATTGTCTGCTGAATGTCAGCAAGACTAAAGAGATTGTTGTCACCTTCCAAACAGGGCACACCCAATAATAATAATAATAATTCATTGGATTTATACAGCGCCTTTCATTCCACTCAAAGCACTTTACACTTCATTGTTCATTCACTCCACACTTGGTGGTGGTAAGCTACTTTCTGTAGCCACAGCTGCCCTGGGGCAGACTGATGGAAGCGAGGCTGCCAATCAGCGCCATCGGCCCCTCCGACCACCTCCAACACTCACGCACACTCAACTTTCATACTAGGCAAATGTGGGTAAAGTGTCTTGCCTAAGGACACAGCGACAGTTTTTGCAACTGGCGCCCCCCTGTGGCACCTGGAATTCCCAGCGGTCTCCCATCCAAGTACTAACCAGGCCCTGCCTTGCTTAGCTTCTGAGATATGACGGGATCAGGCTTTGACAGGCAGGTATGGCCAACACCTGCCACTGACCACTGACGGTGCTGTTGTGGAGAGAGAGCTGCACAAAATTCCTGAGGTCCAGTGAGGACCTCTCCTGGACCACCAACACTACATCACTGGTGAATAAAGCCCAGCGGTGCCTCTACTTCCTGCGAAAACTCAAGCGGGCAAGTGCCTCACCACCCCTCATATCATGACCCTAAGCTGCACTGACCACAAAAGGAGAGCCCTGCAGCGTATAGTGAATACAGCCAGGAAGATTTTAAAATCTTTTATTTTAAAACCACAATAACATTCGCAGAGCACTCAGGCGACACATTGGGGGATGTGGGCACGGGAATAAACACCACTGAGTATAAGGGACTTGAAGGCACTTGGGGGAAATACAAGGGGGGGTCGAGAAAGAGAAACAGGGGGAGTGGAGAGGTCCAAAGGGATTGTTCCAGGTGAAGAAAGGGGGTCTGGGGGAGAGCAAGGGTGATGCAGTGCAGCGGAGGAGGGTAGGGGTCAGAAGTCCAACTGAGGGGAACCGGTTCGGGAGATGGAGAAAAGTGTATTGTCTGGGGTGAAGGTGTTGCGAAGATCATTGGTGCACCACCCGCCTCACCTGCAGAGTGATCACATTTGTGAGTGATGCAAGCCACCTCGCACACAACTGATTCAGCCTCTCGCCTTCTGGGAGGAGATGCAGGAGCCTCCGTTCCCACACCACCAGATTCACTAACAGCTTCATCCTCCAGGTTGTGAGGATGCTGAACTCTCTCCTCTGTCAGGAAGCTAAGAAAAGAACTCCCCAAAGAACACTTGGACTCAGACCACCCCAAAAAACACTGTGTCTTTTACACTTTTGCACTATTTACCATGTATTATTTATTTATTACTCATGGGATAGTCAATAACATCATTTTGATTCTTTGTATGATCTTGAACTTGAATTTGAAAGAAGAGAATGAGGAGAGAGACATGAGAGAGAGAAAACAAAGGAGGAGAGAGAAGGAGAGAGAAGAGGAAAAAAAAGATGTTTTTAAGATGTAAAGAAGAGAGAAGAGAGAGACAAAATAGAGAAGAGAGGTAGGGAGATGTGAGAGAGAGGAGAGGAAGAGAGAGAGAAGAAAGGACAGATGTTTCCTTTAAAGAAGAGAGGGGAAAAGAGAAGAGAGAGAGGAGATGTGTCATGGAAAGATAGAAGTCGACCTTCTGGACGTGGACGAGAGGAGAAGAGGAAACAACAGATGTTTCTAGTGAAGAATGTAAGAGAGAGAGGGAAAGAAGGGAGAGGGAGGGATGTGAGACAGAAGAGAAGAGAGGAGGAAAGGACAGATGTCTTTAGGAAAGAGGAGAGACGGGGGAGAGAGAACAAGAGGGGGAGAGAAGAAAGACGAGAGGGAGAAGATAAGACAGGAGATGTTTCTAGGAAAGAATTGAAAGAGGAGAGAGAGAGAGAGAGAGAGAGAGGAGAAGGGGAAAGGGCAGATAAGGTTCAAGGAGAGAAGAGAGAGGAGGGGGGGGTAGAAGAGAGAATGAGGGCAGAGAGGGGGTATAGAGAAAAGAAGAGAAGAGAAGAGAGGAAGAGGGAAAGAGCAGCTGGATCCAGGAGAGAGGAAGGGGTAGAATAGAAAATAGAGAGATAGAAGAGAGTGAAAATAGAGAGGAGGAGAGGATGAAAGAGAAGATGGTAGGTGTTAGGTTGGTTGATGGAGGATCTGCTAAGGTACAGGTCAGATCTGCACTAAGGAGGTCACATTTTATATTTTCGTCCTTCAAAGCACTCAAGCACTTTACATCAAGGACACACACACACACACACACGCACGCACGCACGCACACACACACACACACACACACGCACGCACGCACACACACACGCGCGCACACACACACACACACGCACGCACGCACGCACGCACACACACGCGCGCACACACACACACACACACACACACGCACACGCACACACGCACGCATGCACACACACACACACACACACACACACACATGCACGCACGCACACACACACACGCGCGCACACACACACACACACACGCACACGCACACACGCACGCATGCACACACACACACACACACACACACACACACTCACACACGCACGCATGCACACACACACACGCGCGCACACACACACACGCACACACGCACGCATGCACACACACACTTCTGTAACACCTGTAATTAAATGAATTAAATTTGATGCCATATAGTGGAACATCATCTCCACGGAGACTAGCAGCATAGCACTCACCAGAAAAGTTACAGAATTCATCATTAAAGGAAAAGTAACGTTTTTTACAATTTGTACAATTTTTACAGCTTTGCGTTCCATGTTTGGGTCCCGGGAGCTGAGAGCACACTCCGCGCATGCGCACTGGCGTCCTCATCTACTCGAAACTATGGCTAAATCTCGGATTACAGGCCACTTTTGAACAAACAAAATCGTAGACTAAGACATCGAGCTTCTATGATTTGAAAAGTGCTAAAGTTTGTGTTATTTGGAGCCCGCACGGGGCATATTACATGCTCGAGGAATGCCCCGAGCTATGGCTATAAGTCGAGCTAGGCTAACGGCGTTAGCCTAACGCTAATCTAAAACATCTCCGGAAATGCTCCATATGACACCAAAGTGCTATGGGTGAGTAAAACAACTTGTTTTATTACCGAAATAAGGCTCAGGTTGTAAAAAACGTTACTTTTCCTTTAAGCTCAGTGGTAATAGCAGCTGTGGTGAAAGAGTAGTCTTATTAAGTGGTAGTTAGTGAAATTTGAAGTATTTGTCTTAAAAATCAGATTAATTCACAAATATTCTGTATCCTTAAGTGCCTCCGGTGTTGTAAATGCATTATCTCAGCTCTAAGTGATGCTTTAATAACCTCTCAAAACAAAGTCAAATGAATCAACTGGAGCCCTGCACAGAGTCAGAGAGTCCACTCACACAAACATGTCTGCTGTAACTGTGCTACAGCGTCAAGAAGAGACCCGGAGAGATTAGTTAGAGCTTTACACCAGCTAAAAGTTCTAAATGACGCAAAATGGATTCTTGTGAGCTTTAAGCCATGTTAGAATGTTGTTACTTCCTCAAAAACACACCTGGAGTTGTGTTTTGTTTCATTCACACATGTTTGAGTAATCTTCTATTATTCATCTGTCTGTATCTCCAAAGCTCAAAACGTTCTGTTCCACCTTGTGATGTCATGAAGCGGTAATTTTCAAGTTCAACAGCTCCTTTCATCTTTTGTTCAGTAGGGCCTAAAGATGGAAAATTCCTGTGAAGTCATTCAAATGTTTCCAATAAAGGTGTAAACTAGTGGAGTTTAAAAACGCAGTGGAGGACTTCCTGTATTACAACATGACGTCACAATATGCAGGGTTTTTAATGTTAAACATGTGTGAATGAAATAAAACACAACTCAAGGTTTATTTGTGATGAGGAATCAGAAAATAGCAGACTGTGGAAAAAGTTGAGAATGAGTACGAAAAAATGCAGAAAGTATGAAAAGTATAGCAGTGAGTTTGAAAAAAATGGAAGGAGGGATTTTTTTCTGTCAGTTTAACTTTCACTGACCAAAGCGAAATCCAAAAAACCTGCCATGTCATATCTACTGCCCATGTCCAACCAGGGAGTAAAATTATACACGTTCAAATTCAAAGAAAAGTACAAAAGACTATAAAGAGAGAATATTAGCAAAATCTTTACCTGTCAGAGCCATGCGCTTTGACAAAACTTTACGAAGAAAAGTGGATGTAGAGCCATATACAGGAGCTGTCTTTCTGTTTTCAGAGGACGTCAAAAACAAACATGGCTCTAGAAAGGGGAAAAAACAACATAAAAAACAAAGAAACAGTGTGGATTTTTACAGAATCAACAATCAAAGCACCAGACTATTACGTATCTCAGGTAAAAGAATAAGTTATATATTTTGTTTTGAATGTTACAAGTACTTTCAATAGGAGGTGGACAAATTAGAGGGACAAATAAATGTTCTGTGTGAAGAATCTCTCAGTCGTCCAGGTAGAATTCATGGTAAAAGGAGAAATTCAATTTGTCAACAGGACAAAGTTTATTTGGTCGAAAACGTTTCGAAGCTCATCCGAGTTGCTTCGTCAGTTGTGGTTAGAGTGCTGATGGACACTGTTTATATCTCGCTGCAGGGAGGAGCTAACTACACTGAAATTATTCTGAAACTATCCCACCTCTTTGTTTTGAGTTTCTGTCTTTTGTATTTCCAGTTTCTCTCTGGCGTCTAGTTTAGCATACCCATTCAACCCCTAAACAACTGTTTTTTCACACCTCTGGCCCTGACCTGGCTGCCCTGTTGTTTCCTTTGTTTGTTTTGATTTAGGTTTGAGAATGGAATTATATATGGGGGACAAATTGTGTCTGACTCCCCCATTCCTGTTCAAGGAAGGATTCTCTTTTTTTTTTTTTTTTTTTTTTTTTGACAAAAATAGCTTCTTTAACTCC
Organism: Paratrypauchen microcephalus; assembly: GCA_036785185.1. Lineage (NCBI taxonomy): Eukaryota > Metazoa > Chordata > Actinopteri > Gobiiformes > Gobiidae > Paratrypauchen > Paratrypauchen microcephalus. The sequence continues at coordinate 7,968,657 of JAVJIX010000031.1, read as the reverse complement.
CCTCTCAAACCAGTTCTTTTCTCTGGCTAAGATCAGTGACCAGCGACTCCAAGTAGAAGTCTTCAGGAAGCCCACACACACAGACCAATACCTGCTTTTTGATTCACACCACCCACTGCAGCACAAATTGGGAGTTATTCAGACATTACAATACAGGGCCCAAGTGGTTCCCACAAGCACAGAGGGTAAGGAGAAAGAAGAACAACATGTGCAGGAAGCCCTCTCTGTTTGTGGATATCCTAAATGGGCTGTCAACAAAACCAAGAGAGACAAGGGCAAGAAACAAGACAACAGAGAATCAGAACCCAGGAGGAAAGGGGTAGCGATTCCGTACCTGGCCGGCGTTTCTGAAAAACTACAGAGGATTTTCAGACAATATGAAATCCCAGTTTATTTCAAACCCACAAACACTTTAAGGCAAAAACTGGTCCACCCAAAGGACAAAACACCGAGCACAAACAAAGCAATGTGGTCTACTCCATTCAGTGTAGTGAAGACTGCAGTGAGCGCTACATTGGGGAAACAAAACAGCCACTTCACAAGAGGATGTACCAACACAGACGGGCGTGCCAGAGTGGACCTCAGTCTGCCGTACATCTTCACCTAGAAGCCACGGGCCATTCTTTTGAGGACAGTGAGGTTCAGATCTTAGCCAGGGAAAAGAACTGGTTTGAGATGGTTTGAGGAATGGGAGGGTCAGACACAATTTGTCCCCCATATATAATTCCATTCTCAAACCTAAATCAAAACAAACAAAGGAAACAATAGGTTTAGCCAGGTCAGGTCCAGAGGCGTAAAAACACACATCAGGGTATGAATGGGTATGCTAAACTAGACGCCAGGGAGAAACTGAAAACAAAAGATAGAAACTGAAAACAAAGAGGTGGGATAGTTTCAGAATGATTTCAGTGTAGTTAGCTCCTCCCTGCAGCGAGATATAAGCAGTGTCCATCAGCACTCTAACCAGAACTGACGAAGCAACTCGGATGAGCTGTGAAACGACCAAATAAACTTTGTCCAGTTGACAAATTGAATTTCTCCCTTTACCAAATAAATGTTCTCTTATCCGAAGGGGACACATGCAACTTTACTGATGGGGGTCTGCTACCTGTTAGTCCCATAGAGAGGTTAATGCTCTGCCTGAAATGTTCCACTGTATGGCATTAAACATAACTTTGTCCATGAAGGTAAGCGGGCAACACCATCAGTCCAAGTGACAGGTCAGATCTGTGGAGAGGCAGCAAGGTTGTCATAGTAAGAATGCATATTTTTCATGTCTTGTTTAGCTATACAAACACCTGTCAGCAAACGTATGGGAAGAAATGTTATATTTATATGTTAATGCCATACTGTTAAACATTCCAGGCAAAACAAAAAAAAAACATCTCCATGGAGACAAGCAGATGGCTACTAGAAAAGTTACATAGTGCATCCGAGAATGAGCCAGAGTCAAAACAGGACTAAGCTCTAAACAAGTCCTAAACCAATATTATATAAAAAGGACTAAAGCAGAACTGAAACCGGGCTCTACTAAGGAGGACGTAACTTCCGAAAATCAACTCCTCAGAAACACCTAGAAACTTCTGTAACATTTTTCTGAGTGCATATAAGTCCTAAACCAACCAATACCAAATTGAAACTAAGCCAGGACTAAACCAGGTCTTAAAGGGCCCATATTATGTTATTTTCAGATCTATATAATGCTGTTTCCTCATCAAAAACATACCCCGATTTGTGTTTTGTTTCATTCGCACATGTTTAACACAAACCCTGCGTATTAAGGCTGAAATCTTCTCTCCAAGCGCTCCACCTTGTGATGTGGCAATACAGGAAGAGCTCCACTGTGTTTTTAACCTCCATACACCTTCATTAGAATCATTTGGATCATTTCGGCCCAGGAATTCACAATAATCTCTATCAAATAAAAGCTAAACGGTAACTGTTAACTTGAAAACTGTTGCTTCATGACATCACAAGGTGGAGCAGAAAATTTTGAGCTTTGGAGATGTAAACAGACTAATAAGAAACGGCTACTCAAACGTGTGTGAAACAAAACACAACTCCAGGTATGTTTTTGATGAAGTAACAACATTCTAACATGGCTAAATCTATTTTACATAATATAGGACCTTTACGTTTGTATGAACCACGATATAACAACCAGCTGCAATGACTGATTTAATTCTCTGATTATTTTTTATCATAATTAGTAGCAAGTAGTGCATTCTGCAAAATATAAAATGTCTCCACTAGATGCCGTCAGAGAGCTTCAAAGTGCACTTTTAAAAAATCGGCTTTACCTGAATTCTCCTCTGCTCCCAGCCCCCACAAGACACAAGACACAAGACACAACAGCTGTTCTGAAGAAGCTCTGAATATCAAATATCAGTACACTGAACCCAATAGAATCAATTCCACCTTCTCGTCAAAAAAAAGAGCTAATGTGTAACTTTTCTTGTGAAGGGTCAGCTTGTTGCTAGTCACTATGGAGATGTTATTGATATTTGCCTGGAATGTTTCACAGTAAGTCACTGAGCTCATCTGTGAGGACAAACAGGATGTTACGAGGCTAAATTACAGGTCAGATCTGTGGAACGGCGACCCCCTCACAGTAAGAGTACATGTCTCTTTTCTGTTTTTCAAGGCATTTATTTTTCATTTTGTAATAAACTCAGCTGTAATTGAAAAAGGCAGTATAGATAAGTTTAATGCCGTACTGTGGCTCATTCAGGGCAGATTGGCAATCTGTGCATTCTGGAAAAGTCCAGTCCCCAATTTGCTCCATGGGTCAATTTGTGGGGGAAAAGTCCGGGGCCATTTTTTGGTCATCTCTATGGAAACAAGCAGGCTGAGGACACACTAGTTATGTAATGCACATTTAGCTGGTGTTTTTTTTAATGTATTTTACTTAATTTTATTGAGTTGATACTATTTAACACCAGCATACTATACATAATGTAATACATAACACCAATTTATATACATTTATCAAATTGTAGTGAAGCATTGACTAGACAAATTATTATTGTATTGTATTTTAATGTTATTTTATTTTGTTTTACTTTTCATTCATTCATTTATGCTTGTTAATTTATTTACAAAATCAAGTTTCTAAACCAGAGGTCTTCAACAGTGGGGTCGCGGCCCCTAGGGGGGTCGCGGAGGTACTGCAGAGGGGTCGCGAAATCTTTTGATTTCACTTTAAAATAATATAATTTTATATTTTATAGTGTAAAATACAGTATTAACCTGTGTATTATTTCCTTGTATTGGATGTACCATAACAGAGTAGCAATGTTTATACATGACACTAAGCTCAATTTAATATAAAACACAATTCTATGCCGTATATATAGTAGGGGGTCCCTGGCCCAGTTCGCCATCTGTTTGGGGGTCCCTGGCCTGAAAAACGTTGAAGACCCCTGTTCTAAACCAAAAGAGAAATGTTGGAAAATGTAAGAATAATGGACAAATTATAAGATAAAACTGTTCCAGGAGGTTTGTGAGCTACTACTTAGTTAGCTTGGTATTTGGACAAAGCAAAACACCATTGACCAGTCCTGAAATAGGCCTAAACTAGGTTAAAAACTGGGTTAAACCAGGTCTAAGCTGTAATGTCCATAAAATGTTGTGTAAATAAAAGAAGAGCAGAGCACA
>JAVJIX010000031.1:7795000-7960000 GCA_036785185.1 Paratrypauchen microcephalus | reverse complement strand
ACCTTCACCATCACAAGCCATTAATCAGTTACAATCGGCCTTTGACATTATACAAAAAAAACCTTCTGGATCTTAAACTTATCCTGAACTCAGATAAAACCAAATTCATGTTGTTGTCCAACTCAAATTTTACTGACCGGGATGCTGTAACATCTGTATGTAGCTGCTATTCCTGATTGTGTTGTTTTTATTGTGAAATAGTTTGACATTTTTGTCTAGAAACTGTGATTTCTGAACTGTAAAATTTTATCAATTGTGTGTGTGTGTTGTGTTTTGAAAGTGACCGACATGTAACTGAACTGCTGCCTGTCTTGGCCAGGACGCTCTTGTAATGAGTCTTTTTTCCTGGTTAAATAAAGGTTAAATAAAATAAAAAAATAAAATGTATGCATGTATGCATGTATGTATGTATGTATGTATGTATGTATGTATGTATGTATGTATGTATGTATGTATGTATATGTATGTATGTATGTATGTATGTATGTATGTATGTATGCATGTATGTATGTATGTATGTATGTATGTATGTATGTATATGTATGTATGTATGTATGTATGTATGTATGTATGTATGTATGTATGTATGTATGCGTATTTGTTTTTTCCTTGTGGTTTTGTCCCCATTTCAGTAGCATAACCTCAGTTTAGAGTTTGACCTGTGAAAAAAATGCCTGGTCACAGTTTCAGCAGTAAGACAGATTTGGTATAAAACGTGAGTCTGGAGTACAATATGTATTCAGGTCATTACCTCACATGGCTGTGTAACCCCATGGACTTTCTGTTTTTTTTTAACTTAACTTAGATATGAAGAGGGGCGGAGGGAGCAGTGACCAGACTGATATCCCTCTGTATATATATATATATATATATATATATATATAAAAGGGTGATTTTTCTGTATTTTTAAAGAAATAGTTTTGAACATAGATGATTTAACAAGGTGAATATTGTGAATGCAAAATGTAAAACTAATGTTGTCATATAACTTCTGAGATTAAAAAAAAAAAAGTAACCCTTCTCATCAAAAACATACCTGGATTTTTGTTTTGTTTCATTCACAAATGTTAAGCTTAATTCATTAATCAATGCATTCATATAGTACCTTTCAAGACACCCAAAGTGTTAAACACACAAACTCTGTATATTTAGGCTGAGTTCTGTTTTCTCTCAAAAGAAGAAGATTCAGTTCCACCTTGTGATATCATGTGGTAATAAAAGAATTGCTCCACTCCGTTTTAAAATTCCATACACCTTCAGTAAAATCATGTGGAGGATTTCAGCCCTGGAATTACCTTTGGTATCCAATACCAAAGGTAAAAGGTAGATGTTAACTATCAATAACATTTAGCTTCTCTGTTAGAATGACTGCAGTTGGGAGGTAAAAGGGTAAAGTGGGGAAGCACAAGCCTGGAGGTGACAGGACGTTTGAACACTTTAAACATGGAACAGACCCAGTCACTTAATATGGAACGCACAATACACTCAAAAAATGATTCTTGGTCCTAGTATATATAAAGAAATAGTTTTACATAAAATGTAAGTCAAATGTATTAAATTGAAGTATTAAATTTAATCACAGAAACACTACTTGAACTCCTTTAACTAAAGGATAGCATTTACTTAAAGTTTATGCAATAAAATCACATGCAAAATTGCCATGTGATTAAATTACATAAAGTCCATATTTTAGGGTCAATTATTTTTTTGAGTGTACACAGTAGTTGAGAATACCTGGCCCATAGTTTAAAGGTACTCTATCACGTGAAATTGATTCTTGTGAGCTTTAAATCATGTTATATTGCTGTTACCTCGTCAAAAACATACATAGAGTTTTGTTTTGTTCCATTCACGCATGTTTGAGTAATCTTGCTTTATTATTCTGTCTACATCTCTAAAGCTCAAAATGCTCTGTTCCACCTTGTGATGTCATGAAGCTGTAGTTTTAAAGTTAACAGCTACCATTTACCTTTCATTCAGTAGAGATTGTTGTTGAGATAATTCCAAGACTGACGTTATGATTCTAGTGAAGGTGTATGGAGTTTAAAAACACAGTGGAGCACTTTCTGTGTTACCACATGACATCCCAAGGTGAAACAGTTTAAAAGAAGAACTCAGCCTAAATATGCAAGATTTGTGTGTTAAAAGTGTGTGAATGATGCAAAACACAAGTCCGAGTATTTTTTATTTTTTTAATGAGGAAACAACATGATAAGGTAGATCAAAAACTAGCACGATATGGGCCCTTTATCCTGAGCTGCAGGACAGTTCAGAATCCTGTAGAGGAATTTGCTGTTTAACTGTCAGATTGTACATTTGTTGACCTGGTCTCTGTAATCACTGGGCTTTTCCACGTGAAACAAAAACTGGCACAAAGTCCAATGTCTTCTCCTTCAGCCTCAATAAATAAAGGGAAATGGTGCTTTTCAGATTCTAGAATGTGAATCTATAGAATCATTTTTTGGTTCTATTTGCTCATGTGTGCATTGTGTGGCATATGGTAATTGCTGAACATTCTACTATACCAGGGGTCGGCAACCTTTACCACTCAAAGAGCCATTTGGACCCGTTTCACACAGTAAAGAAAACACTTCGAGCCACAAAACCCTTTTAAAATTTAAAATTAAATAACACTGCATATAACATTTTTTTTTTTTGCCTTTGTGCCATAGAATTAAAATACATTTTAATTAAATGTGATCCCTGGCTATATTGTGGTTCACCTTTCGCGGCCTCACTGTTTCGCAGATTTTTTTAATTCCAATCTTTTTATAGTGTATCAATGCGCATTGTGTTCTGCGTCCTGATTGGCTAAGGGACTGTAGACTTTTGTCATTCTCCGCCGTGCCGTGTCTTCTGTACAGTACAGAATGCATTCAGTTTTCCAGATTTATATAAATGCTTGATTGCGAGCAGTGTGATTCTGAAGTGCTGTATGTTTGTAAGTTTTCTCCCCGACAAAACCCCAGGAAGAGGAGGCTCGGTCAGAGGAAATGTGAAATACACACGAAATGTTTAGGGCCTGAAAACAGGTTTTGATCTTTGGTTTCATTCTATAATACTGTGCTTTTTTGTTGAAAATCTACTAAAGTTTGAGTGTTTAAAAAAGAGAGAAATGTGAGAAAATGTTAATGCCAGTCTGAGAAATGTGTAGAAAGTGTGTTATTTTTAGAATGTAACCACCACGATAAACGAGGGACCACTGTACTGAGCCGCATCAGAGGGATCAAAGAGTCACAGGTTGCTGACCCCTGTACTGTACACATCCATGTAGAACAAACACCCCCAGCATGTCACTGCAAAGTATCAATTAAAATACATGTTAAAGCCCCAGTGTGTAGGATTCGTGGCGCATAGGTGGATGGTGCTATTGCACTTTCTGTTTTAGCTACGGCAGACCTCGAGGGTCACCCGGGCGCTACTGTATAAATAAAACTCGGTCCTGTTTTTTTTTTTTTTCTTTTCTCATGAAAACACACATTCCCGATCATGTACCATGACACTCTACACATCAAATGAAACCTTACAGTCTCCTCTTTTTGACTATGCAATTAATTTCCCTGCAAAACAAACACTCCCCGAGCACACGGGGCTTTTATACGGAAAAGCACAAAACGAGGTTAGCTTACCTTAGAATGCTTTGCACAGGTCAAACTCTGTATTTCACCATAAACTTGCTCTCAATCTGTCCGTAAGGATCCAGCGAATAAAATCCAGTAAAACAATTTAGTCCAAAACACGTGTTAGATCCATTACGACGTCTGATCCGGCAGCATGCTTGTGTTGTTTACCCAAAACCACGAGCCTTGCCGAAGGCGGAGCCCAAATGTCCTTCTGCGGCTCTCGTATTCAAAATGGCTGCCTCTGCATGGGGAAGATCCCCCTTTTATGTGACTATATCTAAGTCCAAAAGAATACTTTGATTTCATGATGGAAGTGAAAAGGCTTGGAAAACAATGTATTTTTGAATGGGTATCTTCAATTTCAGTAATTAACGGGTAAAAATCTTACACACTGTCCCTTTAAAAGAAACACATTATGCAAAGTAAACTTTTTTTTTTTTTCACCCATGTTATAAGATTGTTCTCTCATCAAACACATACCTGGAGTTGTATTTTTCTCCATGAACAGTTATTTGATGAGTTTTGTGCACTAAGTTCACTCCCCTGAGCTGTCACCAAACACAATTGAATTTTCCCAGAATTGTTATATCAGAGGTAAAGACCCTGTACAGTTTTTAAGTCCATAATCACCAGCAGAATCTCGTTTTTAGCAGTTAGTCGGCATTTATGCTGTTGCGTGCTTATTTCTACCTGTCAGGGTGTTGTTTGATGTTTGTTGTTAGATTAAGATTAGGTTAATTTTTCCCCATGGTAATTCTCTCTGCTGTCAATAGATGGAGCTCTACCCTAGATTAAAGGGAGTGTCCAAGATGAAAAATCATGTCTTGTTTCTTAAGTTCTAGATCCACTGGCCTTCCTTTAAGTGTTTTTTAACTTGATTTTGTTCTTTATCTGTTTTTATTCTATTTGATTTATTTATTATAATTAATTAAATACAGTAGTTTGATTTTATTTTTTAATTGATCTCTGACTGTCTGCCTCATTGTGTGTTTTTCTATGCTTTCTGTATATTTTTTTATGCCTTTTGTAATGTTCTTTGCTGACTGTACAGCACTTTGTAAATCTTGTATTTTTTTTTAAGATAAATAAAGATTTATTATGACTATTATTATTATTATTACAACAACATGAGCTGCCAAAGCAAAAAACAACAACTCAAGAGCATGTTTCAAGGCCAATAACAATACCATTAATGCGTAATATTTACAGTATATCATAATATTTGTTTTTTTAAACAGTGTTGATAGATGGTTTTGAAAGACTCCTCCATTCCTCTTCACCTGAACTGCCTCCACCCTGCTCAGCTATGAGACGAGTGTGTCCCTGCTCATTCAACCACTTTAATTTAACATTTATTTTTAGGCATCATCTTTGTTTGTGAACAAAATTCACAAACTAGGAATGTTGTTTGGCTATATTGTGCAGTTTTTTTTTGTTTAGTTTTTTTTTAATTGTAAAATCAAGATGTCTCAACACTAAAAACACGTAACACTAAAATATGATCTTGAGATGGAGCATACAGCATTAATACTTTGTGGGGTTCTGCAAGTATGGCTAAGGCAGAATGTTACCATGGTGACACAAAGCACGCATTAGCCAACACTGCCAAAAATTAAGAAAAAACTAAATAAACAACACATTTCCGGGAGCCTGTGATCAATATGAGCATTTAAGACTTTATTTAGGAGTTTGATTTTCAACCCAAAAGGCGAGAGTGACCTTAATTTAGTTTTCTTTTATAGGGCCTTGGGTTCTTTTTAAAGAGTGAAACTGAAAAGCTGTCGACTAACGCAAGCCTTTGACTGTTATGTCATTTGAGAGCAACTTGGTAAACAGCACAAATGAGCTTGTTCCAGCTAAATCAGTTCTTCATGGTCAGATTGTCAAAAACACAACTCAGATTAAAGTCTAAGTTGAGTAACAGAGCTTCAGACAGAGCAGTGCCTTCAGGTAGCATCCCACCCCCAGGGAATGTTGACGACCAGCTGCAAAGTATCGATATATTATCCTGTGGGGCTTACAAGAGGTTTAGCGCCTAAATAAGCTGCTTTTGTCCGGTAACATTTCTTTTTTCCAGACTTTCCTTTGAGACATTTGAACACACCCTGAGCTGACTGCTGTCCTCGTATGACCTGGACATGACCTGAAATGACCCGCTTATGCTAGGCACGCGTTAGCTAGCACAACGCTAAACACAAACAATTGTTACTTTGCAGTGAAGTTACCATGGAGACACAATGCACACATTAGCAAAAAAAAAAAAAAGTTTTAAGAGTTTTAAGTTCGACAACTCATTCATTGTTTTAAGTGGAATAATACCAATGCTAAACTTATTTTTATCTTTCATTTCAAATGCAGTCTTAAATATTTTAAATCATTAGAAAACCTTCCAAATAAATAAGATTATTACAGGTTATCAGTGTGTAAATAACTGCAATCTGAATCAATTAAATACCCCTATGTGTTGTAATCTTTATGTATATTGTTCATATGTTAATAAATTTAATGAAAAAAATATATATGCAAATTTTAAAAAGTAAAATCACTTCCACGCTTCCAGGAAATGTTGATGACGTCAGCTGCAAAGTATCAATGGGCTATCTGCTGTGTACACGTATAATCTGATTTTAATCTTGTAATCAAATTCTTTATGGTTGTGTAATCTGCTTCCACTGGTTTAACAACAGCTTTACAACCTGTAGGCTTTGCTCTCGCTGCCAAATATTTGAATGATTAAAGCTGCACTGCGTAACCTTTCTGATCTGTCATCTACTTGTCTCAAAAGACATTATCACTTTCTCCAGAAGGCCATTTTTAGATGTGTTTATTTATTTTTTTGCACCATTTAATACCATTTTCTCCACAAACAACTAAATCACCCTTCTTATTCTGCATAAAAGCTGCTAACCCCATAGTTTAGATCTGTACAAACATGCTCTGAAATGCGATTCTGGTATTAGTTTGTTAATTCAGTCTTTTTATCAACTCATTTAGAAGTGTTTAAATCGCATTATTAATTGTTATACTTGTCAGAAAATTGCAGTTAGTGATTTTTCCCATATCAAGAATTAAAAACGTCCAAAATAATTAGTTTATTTTTGGCTAAAAGTTACACGGAGGGACTTTAAATCGTGTTGTTAGCATACTTTTTCTGCAGTAGAAGGCGTGTTGCTGACAGAGGAGTTCAGTCCAGGTCAGGTCCTCCCTCTCCATGTCCTGCACCTGCTCATGTCATCAAGTGGTGCCCTTCTCTCCAGGAAGTGTCCCTCATTGTTTTTCCTCTGTGCTCAGATATAATTAGTCATTCTTAATAATTATAATGTCATGCCTGAGTTTACACGTCCAGTATTACAGAAAAGTGACTCTTGTGAGCTGTAAGTCATGTTCAAAGCGTTAGAATGTTGTTAACTCCTCAAAAACATACCTGGAGTTGTGTTTTGTTTTATTCACATCATGTTTGAGTAACTCTTTATTATTATCTGTCTACAGCTCTAAAGCTCAAAATGCTCAGGTCCACATTGTGATGTCATGAATCTGTAATTTTGAAGTTAGCAGCTACTTTTACCTTTTACTATTCATCCGGAACTACTACAAGTGAGCTGATTTGTGCTGTTAAACAAGTCTCACAGTCTCAAATTAAAGCCAACAGATTTTCAGGTAGTCACTCTCACCTTATTTTTTGAAAAATCACCTAAACAGGACCATGAACTCTCGTAGTGGTCACAAACTCCTGAAATGCTCCTGTACTGTTTAAATCCATCTTGTATATTCTTGAGTTGTCAGACGATCTTAAAGGAAAAGTAACGTTTGTTTTTTTTAACAATCTGAGCCTTCTTTCGGCAATAAAACAAGTAGTTTTACTCACCCATAGCAGTTTGGTGTCAATTGGAGTGGTGTCGCAGAAGTTATGTTGAGCCGTTCTGTTCTACTAATGATCCCGTATCCGTTAGCGTGAGTGCTCGTATCATATGCTCGGGGCATTACTTTGCGCTCTCCAAATAACACAAACTTTAGCACTTTTCAAATCACAGAAGATCGCTGTGTCAGGGTAGACTTTTAGTGGATTCCAAAACGGCCTGAAACCCGATATCCAGCTATAGTTTCATTTGATGATGTCATCAGAGAGGACAGTGCGCATGCGTGAACTCAGCTGTTTTGTAAACACCGCTAGTCTGAAAGAAGCTAACACCGCTCTGAACTTTACTTTTCTGTTGCGATATCGGGTTTCAGGCCGTTTTGGAATCTACTAAAAGTCTACCCTGACACAGCGATCTTCTGTGATTTGAAAAGTGCTAAAGTTTGTGTTATTTGGAGAGCGCAAAGTAATGCCCTGAGCACTCACGCTAACGGATACGGGATCATTAGTAGAACAGAACGGCTACAACATAAGTTCTGCGATACTGCTCCAATTGACACCAAACTGCTATGGGTGAGTAAAACTACTTGTTTTATTGCCGAAAGAAGGCTCAGATTGTAAAAAAAACGTTATTTTTCCTTTAAATCTTTTTGTCTGTGTTTGGTACTGTGTGCATTGTGCCACCATAGTAACTTCTAAACATTCCACCAATACACACCCCATCGCTAAGTATTAATTTTTGTCTAAAAAGTTACGCAGAGAGGCTTTAAATCATGTAGTTATTAAATCTCTCTGCAGTAATCTGACAGGAGTTGTTCTGGAATCCAGGGTTCAGCTCAGGTCAGATCCTCCTTCTGTACACAGCCCTTGCCACAACCTGGTCTTTATTTGCTCCGCATGTGGGAGTTCCGCGCACTGACAGATTTCCTCATTTACTATTACATTGGGATTAAGTGCAACGTGTTAAATGAACTTACCAGGAAAAAGAGTACAGCCTGGACCCAGACTGTGAGCAGATGTGACACTGTACAGCCAACCTCTGGGTTACTCTGGGTATTTATTCTGCGAAAAAATACTGAATGAACTCTGGGTTAAAGGAAACATATTATGGGAACTGAATTTGAAGCTTTTAAAGGAGAATTAAACAATAAAACAAGTTGTTTTACTCCCCCATAGCACTTTGGTGTCATATGGAGCACTTCCAGAGATGTTTTAGATTTGTGATCTCCATAATGTGAGTTCTCGGGGCACATGTTTGCGGTCTCCAAATAACACAAACTTTAGCACTTTTCAAATTATAGAAGCTCGATGTTTTAGTCTTCGCTTTCGTTTGGTCAAAAGTGGCCTGTAATCTGAGATTTATCCATAGTTTTGAGTAGATGAAGAGGACAGTGCACATGTGCGGAGTCACAGTTTATTTCACTCTCAGCTCCCGGGACCCAAACATGAAACGCAAAGCTGTAAATTATGGATAAATCTCGGATTACAGGCCACTTTTGACACAAACGAAAGTGTAGACTAAGACATTGAGCTTCTATGATTTGAAAAGTGCTAAAGTTTGTGTTATTTGGAGACCGCTCAGATCATATATTATTTGCCCCGAGAACTCGCGTTACAGAGATCGCTGATCTAAAACATCTCTGGAAGTGCTCCATATGACACCAAAGTGCTATGGGTGAGTAAAACAACTTGTTTTATTACCGAAATAAGGCTCAGATTGTAAAAAATGTTAATTCTCCTTTAAAGATCTTATACAACAAAATTGATTCTTATGAGCTTTAAGCCGTGTTACAATTTTGTTATGTCCCCAAAAACATACCTAGATTTGTGTTTTGTTTCAACCACACTTTATTATTCGTCTGTTTACAACTCCAAAGCTCAAATGCTCTGTTTCACCTTGTGATGTCATGTAGTTTTAGTTTTCATGTTAACAGCTACCTCTTACTTTTAGCTCAGTAGAGATTGGCAAGGAGTAGAGCCGCTGCTTCTCCACATGGAGAGGAGCCAGCTGAAGTGGCTCGGGCATCTGTTCCGGATGCCTCCTGGACTCCTCCCTCGAGAGGTGTTCCAGGCATGTCCCACCGGGAGGAGGCCCCGGGGAAGACCCAGGACCCGCTGGAGGGACTATGTCTCCCAGCTGGCCCGGGAACGCCTTGGGGTCCCCCTGGAGGAGCTGGAGGAAGTGTCCGGGGTGAAGGAGGTCTGGGAGTCCCTGCTTAGACTGTTGCCCCTGCGACCCGGCCCCGGATAAGCGAAAGAAAATGGATGGATGGATGGAGATTGGCAATATCAGGGCTGAACTTATCCAGATGATTCTAGCGAAGGTGTATAGAGTTTGAAAACACAGTGGAGCACTTCCTGTATGACATGACATGACATCACAAGGTGGAACAGAGAATCTAAATATGCAGGACTTGTGTGTATGCATGAATAAAACAAAACACAAGTCCAGGTATGTTTGTGATGAGGAAATATTATAACATAGATCAGGAAATGGCCTAACATGGGCCCTTTAACCAACTTTTATAAAAACAATAATGAAATAACTAAAAACAGCTTTATAACAATGGTTAAAACTTCATTAAACTGTTAAAGGCTTGTTTGGAATGTTTCACAGTACCACTTAAACTTACGATGATTGAATTACAGGGTTTTTTTATTACGAAAAAATACTGAAGCCTCCTGCAGAAGTTCTCTGATAACTGCAGTGGTCGGGTGTGTCAGGGATGGACAGGAGCTGGAGTACAGGACAATGACTGCAAATTTTGTAAAGTGGTCCCGGGCAAACCATCTGCTCCTGAACGTGGACAAGACTAAGGAGCTACTTATTATTTTACCTTTTTGTGTCAGAAAGAATATTCTCCTAAAATGGATATCGCCTAAGACCCCTACCATTTCTGGGTGGAGGAGGATAATATTGGAGCACATTCTGCTTATTTTCTTTTTTTGTTTCCTACTATATATGGAAACTCTCTGGACTATTCTGAAGGAAATATACTCTCCATTTTATCCCGTGCTTTTATCTGTCTGTAAGAAGTATTTACTTTTTATTTTTATATATTTATTTTATTTCATTTTATATAATGCTGGTACTTTTGGTACTATTGCTCACTTTGGTACTATTGCAAAATAAAAATAAATGTGCAACAGAATTACTACTGTTGCACACTTATTTTTATTTATCTTAACTCCAATGCACATTCTACTGCACATGACCAATTCACTGCTGTATCTTCCATTGCACATTTTGATGCACACTGCACACTTTGGAAATCTGTATATAGTATAGGTTATTTATTATGTTGCACTGTTTTAAGATTTTAGATCGTAGACTTTAGTTTTAACTTTAGATCTCTGTCTTAGATAGTTTTTGTTGTGTTTTGTCTTCATATTGTATTTTGTACACTGTCTTTTTGCACTACTTGGCCAGAGAGAGAAACGAAATTTCGATTCACTGTATGTTGAACACATATGGCAGAATTGACAATAAAGCTGACTTTGAACTTTGAACTTTGATCTGTATGTGTGTAAATCTTTTAATAATAATGTAGATTTGATGAGTAGAAGAAGAAGAAGAAGAAGAAGAAGAAGAAGAAGAAGAAGAAGAAGAAGAAGAAGAAGACAGACTTTATTCATCCCCGTAGGGAAATTATTTCTCTGCATTTGACCCATCCTTCAGGAGCAGTGGGCAGCTCGTCTTTCAGGCGCCCGGGGACCCATCTCCATGATCTTATTGCTCGGCTTGGTCAGGACCTAAGCTGGAGGATTTTACCTGGAGCATGTTTTGGGTAAGTGTGTTTGTGTGTTTTCGAGAACATTAATTAATATATATGGAGAAAAAAAAAAAGACCAAGGAAGTGATAGTGATAGTGTTACGTGTGCAGTTAGCCAATGCCCAACACAAAGTTATAAAAACAGTCTCCGTTTATCTGGGATACAAAACTACACACGCACACAAAAAAAAAGAAACAAAACAACAGAATAAAGTTTACACAGGTATCCTACAGTCCTGCACCACTGGCGTGCGCTCGTGACTTGGCCGTCCTCCCACCAGTCCAACTGCCCGTAGTCTCCAGAAGTCCATGGAATGCACGGAATCCTCTCCAGTGGCACCCTCGAGGCAGAGAGTCCGCAGAAAAACGTGTAATCCAAGGCGCTGGAGCAGCACCCACAGCACAAATACAAGCTCACGGCACCGCCACCTGCCGTCTGTACCGAGCTTCTTCTTGCTTGGGTCCTTGACCTTCCGGTGTGTCTTCAGTGGTGTCTGTCTTCCTTCTGTCTGTGACCCCCTAAGGTCTGAATTTATAGCCGGTAAGACCACAGATAAAAGAACAAAGAACAAAGAATAAAGCTAGATCAAAGTCATCCAATCAGAAAGCATTCTCTGAACCTGAAGGCGGGACAAGAAGTGTCCCGCCCACATACATGGACCTTACAAAATGGCGGCACCCATAGAAAAACACAGAGAAATGGCTCACGTAACACAACACATTCACATATACCAACTAAAATACAACAAATAAAACAAAATAAACAAAACGCTTGTCCGTAACACCCTCCCCCTTAAAGTGAAAATTTTGATTTCAAAGATCAAAATTTTCATTCATGTCCCTCATTCAACCCACACCACCCTGAGTTCTCGGCAAAGGTCCCACACAATCCACAATCACCCTGGAGAAAGGTTCACCGAGGGCTGGGACGGGTTTCAGGGGAGCCACAGGAGGGTCTAGCTGATGCTTGCCAACCATCTGACAACTATGAGATGTCCTGCAAAAGTTACCCACATCCTTACGTAGCCAAACCCCATCTTTGAGGTCATCACCCACTGGCACCTTCACAATTTCGTCATCAGAGAGAGCCTTCTCCCTCAAACCAGCAATTTCTGGATCACTATTTTGCTCTTCGATTAGCTGTTTCCTTGACCAGGACAAACCGTCAGACACGTGAGGATCTTCACCCACTTCTACGGGTGAACTACCAAGATCCTGTTCAAACAATGTGCCAAGAAACGTATCTGACAATTCACCATGACAGCCACTCTTACTGGAGTCCTGGCTTACATGAAGTCCAGACTCATCAGTGTTCTGACCTAACACAGTGCTAGATTGCACATAGTCCTCCTCTTCTTTAGCCTTTTTGGCCACAGCTCGAGTAACTGCACATGAGGGAAAGACATCAGAGTCCACATTAGACTCTTCTTCAGTACTCGGCTGAGAAGTCACCTGCATAGAGGGGACAACTTTACCGCCAGCTAAGTCATTGCCGAGTAACAAGGAAATACCTTTAATAGGCAGACTGGGCATGAGGCCCACCTTAACTTGTCCTGTAACCAAGTCTGACTTCAAAAACACAGAGTGCAGAGGTACCATCACACCTCTACCCCCAATACCCTGAATAAGTGTGAAGTCACCGACAGCAGTGCCTTCACATTCACCGGAGGACAATGCCTCTTTCAACAAAAGTGACTGGGAAGTCCCAGTATCACGAAGGATTCGAATGGGTTGAGGAGCAGAACTCCCACTTGAGGACACAAATCCCTCTGACACAAATGGCAGGAACTCTTTCCTGAAAAGATCAGACGAGCCGACCTCTCTGGTCCCATACGGGCCAGATGGCTCAGTCGAACCAATATCCGTGGGCCTCTCTATCCAAGACACCACTAAACCACTACCACTAGCAGACACCTCTCTTTCCTTCCTCCTCTGAAGGCTAAAACACTCAGACATGATATGTCCTGGTTTCTTGCAGAAGTGACAGGTAGGACCTATATATGCCTCCTCTTTGGCATCGTAATTTCCCCCACTCTTACCCCCAGCCGCCCTGGCTTTGGGGTCACCCCCAGTCTGTCTAGTAACAGCCTGCCGGTCTTGGAATCCAAACTCAGTCTTATGCGTCAATGCATACTCATCAGCTAACTTAGCCGCTCTCGGAGTGTCGTGGCATCTTTTTCATCCAGATACGACTTAATGTCATCCTTGACACACCGTTTGAATTCCTCCACCAGCATCAAGTCCTTCAACAGCTTGAAGTCACCATCGACAGACTTAGATGTGCACCAACGTTCAAAGTACACTTCCTTATCATGAGCAAATTCAACATAGGTCTGCTTTTCATCCTTTCTAAGGCCCCTAAATTTCTGCCTGTATGCTTCTGGCACTAATTCGTAAGCAGTCAATATGGCCTGCTTAACCACATCATATATCGAGGCATCACCAACAGCCAAAGCTGAATACGCCTGCTGTGCCTTTCCTCTCAAGACACTCTGCAGCATCAAAGGCCAATACTCCTTGGGCCATTTTAAACTCCCTGCCACCTTTTCAAAATGTTGAAAGTACTTGTCTACTTCCTGCTCATCAAAAGGTGGGACCAGTCTCACTTCTCTGCTAGCAACGAAGTTATCGAGGTGTCCTGTGGCTGTTCTCCCTAGCCTTGCCAACTCTAATTGCACCCCTAAAGCCTCTCTCTCCATTTGCAACCGTTCTCTTTCTCGTTCTCTTTCCCTGTCTAACTTCTCCAACTCGAAAAGTCTCTCCTTTTCTCTTTCTTCTGCCTGTTCTTTCTCTCTTTCCCTTTTCAACCGAAGTAACTGCAGTTGGAAAGAGAAGTCTTTCCCACTATCTGTGCTAGGTCCCGCTGGGGAGTCAGGCTCCTCAAACTGAGCTAAATCGGCAATGCTAAAAATGCCTTCACGATGATAATGCCGGGCAGCAGCCTGAGCCATTTTAGCTTTTGGGCACTTTGCGTTTATACCAGGCAGGTTTAGAGACCTAGTGACCTCTAGCAATTCAGTTTTTCTCAAATCCTGCAGACCTTTAACAGTTGGATTTTCCAGAAAGTCAAGCGCTGCTTTCGCCATGATGAAGCAAAAAAAACAAAAAAAAAAAAACAGAAGAGTCTCGATGCTAAAGTTGGCTTTCACGAATGCTAACAGGCTACAAACGACTCACTAACGCATGGCGTTCATCCCGGACGAGCCCCCAATTATGTTACGTGTGCAGTTAGCCAATGCCCAACACAAAGTTATAAAAACAGTCTCCGTTTATCTGGGATACAAAACTACACACGCACACAAAAAAAAAAGAAACAAAACAACAGAATAAAGTTTACACAGGTATCCTACAGTCCTGCACCACTGGCGTGCGCACGTGACTTGGCCGTCCTCCCACCAGTCCAACTGCCCGTAGTCTCCAGAAGTCCATGGAATGCACGGAATCCTCTCCAGTGGCACCCTCGAGGCAGAGAGTCCGCAAAAAAAACGTGTAATCCAAGGCGCTGGAGCAGCACCCACAACACAAATACAAGCTCACGGCACTGCCACCTGCCGTCCGTACCGAGCTTCTTCTTGCTTGGGTCCTTGACCTTCCGGTGTGTCTTCAGTGGTGTCTGTCTTCCCTCTGTCTGTGTCCCCCTAAGGTCTGAATTTATAGCCGGTAAGACCACAGATAAAAGAACAAAGAACAAAGAATAAAGCTAGATCAAAGTCATCCAATCAGAAAGCATTCTCTGAACCTGAAGGCGGGACAAGAAGTGTCCCGCCCACATACATGGACCTTACAAAATGGCGGCACCCATAGAAAAACACAGAGAAATGGCTCACGTAACACAACACATTCACATATACCAACTAAAATACAACAAATAAAACAAAATAAACAAAACGCTTGTCCGTAACAATAGACTTCAAGAGGAAGAGGACCTCAGTGGAGCCTTCACCATCCAGAGCGGTGAGGTGTACCTCGGCGTCCATGTGAACAACAGGCTGGACTGGAGGTACAACAGTAATGCTGAGTACAAGAAGGGCAGGAGTAGATTCTACCTCTTGAGAAAGCTCAAGTCAGGTGGATCAATAAAGTGTGTCTAAGTTTAAAAGTGCACTGTGCAACTTCTCTGGTGGGGCGTCGCCTGCTTGTCTCCATGGAGATGTAACTGCTTTGACATTAAACATATCCACGTAGCATTTATTCATTATGAGTTTCTATTGGTCAAAAATATAATAACTCCCTCTGTGAATAGGGGCGACTCTCCACAGATCTGACCTGTGATGTATTGTAACCTGCTTATCTAGATAGGTTTAATCTGCACTGTGGAACATTCTAGACAAAGCAGTAATATTTCCATAGAGACAAGCAAACCCTCTACTAAAAATGTTACACAGTGCATCTTTAAGTTTAGTGGAGTCTTCTGCTTGTCTCTATGGAGCAGTTTTTTTTTTCTCTCAGCA
The DNA here is from genome assembly GCA_036785185.1 of Paratrypauchen microcephalus. Taxonomy (NCBI): domain Eukaryota; kingdom Metazoa; phylum Chordata; class Actinopteri; order Gobiiformes; family Gobiidae; genus Paratrypauchen; species Paratrypauchen microcephalus. The sequence continues at coordinate 7,944,297 of JAVJIX010000031.1, read as the reverse complement.
TTATGGTCTTGGCTTCAATTTAATACTTTCCTCAACTATTTGAAGAGAAAAAACACTGGTAAACTATAAACCTGTTATGGGTTATGTAAAACTTCAAGGAACTCCATAAACACTGCGCGTAAGTTCCAAGTTCCTGGGTGTGGATATCTCTGAGGACCTCTCCTGGTCAAAGAACACTGCATCACTGGCCAGTAAAGCCCAACAGCGACTCTACTTTCTCCACAAGCTGAAGAGAGCCAGAGCCCCAGCTCCATCATGAGCACCTTCTACAGAGGCACCATAGGTCACATCCTCACCAGCTGCATCACTGTGTGGTATGGCACCTTCACCGTGTCCTGCACCCGGAAAAAGCTACATCGAGTAGTGAGAGCAGCTGAGAGAATCGTGGGTGTCTCTCTCCCCTCCCTGCAGGACATCTACCGCACCCGCCTCACCCGCAAAGCCCACCCACCCATCCAACCAGGGGCATTCTTTGACGGGGGCCACCTGGGCAATTGCCCCTAGCGGCATCGCGTGAGGGGGGGGGGGGCGCGGTGGAGCGAAGCAAAAAAAAAAAAAAAAAGCCGGTCCTTACGCAGGGGTGGGTGCTGGTGCTGGCTCGTGGTTACGTGAAGACAGAGTAGCGCCCCCACTGCACCCACCGCCTGTACAATCCCCTGTGTTGCTATGTTATTTTCATATACTTCAATTAAGGGGTCGAAATTGTCTACATTGAGTTTGTATGGACAACGGTCTAGTTTGTTTTTGGGTGGTGGGGCGGATGTTATGGTTTGGTCGGAGGGGGGGCAAGAGTGGCTTTCGCCCAGGGAGTAAATCACTCTAGGAACGCCACTGCATCCAACTGCCTCTTCAGTCTGCTGCCATCAGGAAGGAGACTGAGGAGCCTCAGGGCCAAGACCAGCAGACTGAAAGACAGCTTCATCCACCAAGCTGTCAGGATGCTCAACTCTCTCCCTGCCCTGCCCTCCCTCCCTCTCCCAGTGACACTGCTGCTTAAATGACACTGACACTGACACTGCTGCTTAAATGACACATTGTGTTTTACGTATTATATATTTGTATTATATACAAGTTTACTGTGCTTTTGCTATGGGTATATGATGTTTTAATCATTGTGTTTGTCATGTCGTGTTTATCAGATGTTTAATGTTCACTTTGGGCCTAGGGGGCGCTGCAATTTCAAACCTGTGTGTGTAACCTGTACATATGGTTTTTGACAGTAAATCTGACTTTGAACTTTGACTTTGAACTTTGGATGTATTCTGGTTTAAAGGAACTGAGTTTCAGGCTTTTAACCACGTTTTATTGTTTCCTAATGAAAACCACGCTCGCTCACATGTTTTAATGATCTGGTGTATTCAGTCTGTATCTTTTATAAGAGCTCAAATGTCTCGTATCAAATATGTTTGAAGAACACATAATATATCATTTAAAGGTGCACTATGTAACTTTGAGCTTTGGAGATATGGACAGACTAATGATCCAGGATTACTTAGCATGTGTGAATGAAACAAAACACACCTCCAGACATGTTTTTGATGAGGTTAAGCCTTATAACATGGCTTAAACTTCACAAGAGTTTGTTTAATACAGTATAAGACCTTTAAACCCTTTACCTTGTTATACTCTAGTATGCAGGACATTTTTATGTGTCCTGGTTTGGCCTGGTTGTACAGTTCATGCGTGTCTCATTCAAACACAGGCTCTGCTCATTAGGCTGCACATATGGAAAGGTCAAAGGTTAACGAGAGGCATTCTTGTGTACACTTCATTAGCACAGAACAGACATGGGTTCGGAGGAGGCGCTTGTTTTGATACATGTTACATGAGGTAAACAGCCCCCTGACCGTTCAGACCTACTTCATGTAACAATAACAATGCCCCACTTTTCCGCTTTTCTGTCACACTCTTATACCATATCGTTAGTAAAGTTAAAGTTAAAGTTAAACTTTTCTGGGGGACGGTCGGTCACCTACTTTTCACCTTTCACTTTTCATTGCTTTCTCTGGAATGTTTCACAGTATAACATGAAACCTTTCTATGTTCATGGAGACCAAACCATGCCTGGTCAGATCTGTGGAGAGACAAAGTCAGAATGCTTGTTTTTCCTAAGTATTTTTGACCTAGAAAACCACCTATGATTAAATAAATGTAAGGTAGAACTGTTTGTCATATTGTGGAACACCTGAAGCAGAGCAATGACATATCCATAGACGGTGACAAAAAAATTACATAGTGCACCTGTAGCAGATTTTTCCAATGTAATTGAGCAAAACTTGTCCTGCATCAGTACAGATATATTGTAAAAGCAGCTCTTGAGGCCAAAATAAGTCTGTTGTGTACTGTCTGCATCTAATTATAAAGCATTTTATTGTCCGGTAATCAGGTAGTGCTTGCATGCTAGTTGTTATTAGCTTTTACCATCAAGGCGAAATTGCGCACTGGTCTCTGAAAGTTGTGACAAGTGCTTATAAACTCATTGTGGTGGATAATTCGGACGCTCTGAATGCATAAGGTAAGTGAGGAATAACTTTAGACCACTGCAAACTCTTTGAAATGAACTAGTTCTTTTTTTCACACACAAAAAAATATGGATTCTTACTGGCACCCAGAGGTGTGGACTCGAGTTATGTGACTTCGACTGGAGTCAGACTCGAGTCACGAATTTGATAACTTTAGACTCGACTCGACAAAATGTTCAAACACTTGCAACTCGACTTGGACTTCAATATCAATAACTCGTGACTTCACTTGGACTTAGGCCTTGTGACTTGTGATGACTTGCTACGTCCAATGAAAAAAAAACTCTAAAAGTATGTCGATAAGGACCGCACTCGTTGTACTTGTGAATCTGCGAAAATGTATGCAAAGAGCACAACATCCAATCACAGTAGATCTACGTTGCTTTTATTCGACCGCATCCAAGGCAAACTGCACAACAAATGATGCGGAAACAAGCATCCACGCGCCAGTTTGCAAAATGATGCCGAAGGTGATTTCGTTTGGTTATAAAAACTACGAAGTTGTCAACAAAAAACGAACGGCAATATGCAGAACGTGCGGGTCAAAGATTACAGACGGAGCTTCCACAACGTTCAATTTTGTTCGGCACCTGAAGCTGCACAAAGACTGAAATCACTGTCATAAGTTTTCGGACCTTTTTGTTCAGTATTTAGTAGAAACACCGCTTTGAGCTAATACAACCATGAGACTTTTTGTGAATATTATAACATGTTTTTCACACCTGGATCCTTTCATTTTTTTCTAATGTTATTTGATATGGTGTAAAAAGGTCAAATGAATACAGATCTTGCAGACATTATATGATTTGTAGAAATTTTATTTCTTTGTAAAGGGGACTCGAAATGACTCGAAACTAAAATGCTAGGACTTTGGACTCGACTTGAGACTTGTGAGCTTTGACTTCGGACTTGACTCGGCACTTGGATACTCTTGACTCGGGACTTCACTCGGACTTGAGTGCAAAAGACTTAGACTTACTTGGGACTTGCCCAGCAATGACTTTGTCCCACCTCTGCTGGCACCTGTTTGTCACCATGGAGATAAATGATGTTGAGTTGTTGTTGTTTTTTTTTATTACTAGCCTTAGACTTAGACAAACTGTATTGATCCACAAGGGAATTATTCAGACACAGTAGCTCACACTTCACAATAACAAAAACGCAAAAACAGAATAATACATGCAAAATAAGTAGCAAAAAAGTGTGAAATAAGATATAATTATATAGATCTAAATAAATGTATATAATGTGATCCAGGGGTTGTGTTGAGGTCACACTATAGAGACACACAAAGATTTACAGACAGGTTTGAGCCCTCAGTCTGTCATAGAACAACAATAACATTACGTAAACCCCAGCCCTTTATGATTCGTTAATTTTGATTTAATTTAATTTGGTGGAATTATAACTATTATAAATATGAATTATAGTTTTCCACAGATCAAGGAGCAATTTGCAAAGAAAAGTTGAAATACTGTATAGTTTGTTGAAAATGACAGAAAGTAGAGCGTTCTAAAACACTAGGGAGAATTCTAAAATTTACACAGAAAAAAAAATCACTTTAAACAATAATTCAACAAAATAAAGGTGATTTCTTATATTTGTATTTGTTGAAAATAATTCTTGTGTACATTAGAGGAGTTTTTCTATAGGTAATAGTTATTAATTCCCTTTTGTGCTTTAGTGCTGCCTATAAGTATTGTTAGAATATTGTTAACTCGTCAGAAACATACCCAGAGATGTTTTGTTTCATTCACACATTTGAATAATTCTGCATTAAAGGTCCCATGGCATGAAATTTTCACTTTCTGAGGTTTTTGAACGTTAATGTGAGCTCCCCCTACCCTGTTTAGAGAGTTTGGCCACGCCCCCACCCTCTACTATAGGCCAGCTCTTTTCCTCCTCATTTGCATTCAAGCAACAACGCCCAGAATAAAGTGTTTGAGAGAGATATTTATGACTCTTTCTCATCTTATCTCTGTTTCTCATGCACTGAGTGTTGATTTTGAAGAAGGATTCATTTACAGTATTAGGGAACCATTAAGGAGCCATATAAAAGCATCAACAAGTACCATGTCATGGGATCTTTAAGGCTGTCTGCATCCCCAAAGCTCAAAACGCTCCGCTCCACCGTGTGATGTCATGAAGCCGTAGTTTTCAATATACCTTTTACCTTTTGTTCAACAGAAATTGGCAATTCCAGATGTGAAATTATAAAATTATTCTAGTGAAGTGTATGGAGTTTAAAAACACAGAAGAGCACTCCCTGTATTACTACATGACATCATAAGGTGGAACAGAGTGTTTTCCATTTGAGAGAAGAACTGTAGGATTTATGTGCAAATGAAACAACGTAATAGTGTAATACAGGCCCTTTAAAAATTATGCAAAGTGCACTAAAATGACAGACTGTGGCTTCTTTTTGTAAAATTAAATCCTCAATAATCAGTATAAGAGTCATTCCAGAACTGGAGGACATTTTGGCTTTAAAATTCTTGAAAAATAAACCTTCACTTTTCTGATTTTCTGCTACATATTCATCAATAATCGGTAATAAACTATCAAATGCTTGATTAGCTCAGCTTACCGTCAATGGTAAAATTTTACATGATTTATTTGTTTTTTAAAATTTATTCACTCTAATCACAGTAACAGGGTTGCAGGTAACAGGGTTGCAAAATCGCACTAAAGTTCACTTTATCTCCGGAGTAGAAGCTGTTTAGCTGTTACTGCTAATCAAGAGGAAAAACTTATTTATGCAAATAAGTAAAGGAAAAATAAATAAATAATTGTCTTATTCTGATCATTTGCATAACAGGGTTGCATGAGGCAGAGTGAGACATTCAATCAAGGCTAACGATGTTATAAAAATATGAAAACTAGAAGAGAAGATAAACCTTTGCTCTGCCCATTCTTTTGGAAAACTGATGATGTCAAGTCCAGGGGATCATGTGGTTTTCTGTTTTCTTCTTCTTCTACCAGACTAAAAATGTTCTGGTAACAGGGTTGCGTGCAGGTTGTGGGACACATATTCATGAATAATAATTATTATTTGAAATATTATTTCTATTAAAACAAATGTTCCCACAGTTACAAGAGATTGCAATGAAACAAATTATAGAAAAAACAAGAAATTTCAATTAAATTTTAAGTGTTTTATTTGAGATTCTGTTTGGTCATTAGAGGGGTGGGACAAGAGGAAAATGGCATTTTGGGGGTACTCCAGACTTATTTGGTATTTTAAAAACTATTTTCAAGCATTCTTTTCTCTTAGTTTTTTTTTTATTTTGTATTTGTCTCAGGACAAGTGAATTCACTCAGAAACTGGATTATTTAATATTTGATGGGTGGGACTTAAAATGTCCTCCAATTCTGGAATGACCCATAAACCCCCCACAGAGCTGGAACATCAGATCACACGTCTGTAAAGAGCAGCTCTGAGGCCTGTTTGTTTAAGCAGAAAGCACAAATCATTCAAATGTTATCACCCCAGATGAGTTCAGCATGTGTGGCCTTCAGTTGTTTTCTGATATATCCACTCTATTCCTATTTGTTATATTGTCACTCTTGGAAATGCACCATGACCGAGAACCAAATGTCTGGGAACTGCAAGTGTCAGGCAGCTGTTTTCCCATGATTCTTTGTAACAATGTCTCTGATTGGAGGAAGAAAGTTGACCTCTTAGCTAAGTTATCATCATATTTTACAGTTGCATACAGTTGCAGTTGCACACAATGTATGATGTAAAGAGCATTTATCTTGTGCAGTACATTTAAAACTGATTGCAATATTAAGGTGCACTATGTAACTATTTGATTGGGGGTCCATCACCTGTTTGATTCTATGGATATGTCATTGCTCTGTCTGGAATGTTCCACAGTATGACATTAAACAGCTCTACCTTACATTTACTTAAATTAAAGGTGATTTCACGGCTCAAAAATACCTAGCAAAACAAACATTCTGACTGTGAGCGGGGTCGCCTCTCCACAGATCTGACCTTTATCTTGGTCTGGTTTGGTCTCCATGAAGATAGACAGGTTTAATACCATAAAACATTGAAACATTCCAGACAAAGCAACAACATCTCCATTGAAAAAAAAAAAAACTACACTAGAAAAGTTACACAATGCCAAAAACATGTAATAAAAGAGGGGATATTATATTATATTATATTATTATATTATATTATACAAAATTAATGTTTAGAGTTTTCTTCCTTGTTGTTCCCTCATCAAAAACAAGCCTGAAGTGGTTTTAGATGTCATCCATGCACATCATCCATGTCCCTCATGCTCCCACACGACAATCTTCCATAAATATACAAAAGCACGATGCAAAACTGTACACAACAACTTCACAAACCTGATGCAATGTGCACTAGTTTAATTGCATGCACGCTTATTGGGTTGTGATGGCGCTCTTTTGCCCAGGGAGCAAATGGAGGGGGAACTTATAAAAGATGTTAATAGCTTTTGTTTTCTGTGAATATAACATTTACAAAGCAATAAAAGGTAACATGGTGATGTAAATATAATAGTTCAGTGTTAGTACTTAATTAGGTGTCAGTTTGGGATAGTTCTTTGTTTAATTGTGTTCTCAGAAACTTAAAAGCACAAATCATTTAAATCTTATCATCTGAAATTACTACAGCATGTTTGACTTGTTTTTTTCACCAGTTGAATTCTCTGGGGTGTAATCACAGTCTGTACCACTCTCAACTGTGAAACTCTTCCATCTGGATTTCTCGTTACATTAAAAACATGTTTCCAGACAGGATGTAGTTTAAGGTTAAGAGGTGGGCCTATGTTTTTGTTTGTTGTTGTTTTTTTTATTTGAATATACTGGCGTTATTCTCTGTGGAGCCAAACAGACTGTTATAGGTCAGATCTGTGAAGAGGCAGATTCAGTGTCTTATTATTAGCATTGTTTTCTTTTCCTTATTTCAACATTCCAACAAGAATAATGTCAACCAAGTAAAGTAAATGACTTGGTTGATATTGTTCTTGTTGGAATGTTGAAATAAAGAAAAGAAAACAATGCTAATAATGATAAAGTGAAATGCCCCTTCTGGAGCGTCCACCTTAACATGGCGGAGGGGTTTGAGTGCCCGAATGATCCCGGGAGCTACAGTATGTTGTCGGGGGCTTCAAGCCACTGGTAGGGTCACCCAAGGCAAACAGGTCCTGGGGGACGGGTCAGACTAAGAGTGGTTCAGAAGCCCTTTGTGATGAACATTAGATCAAGGCCAGTTACGTCGCCCAGATTAGCGTCACCGGGGGCCCTACCCTGGAGCCAGGCCTGGGGTGGGTGCTCGTCAGCGATCGTCTGGTGACCGGGCTTTCCCCCATGGGGCCCGGCCGGGCACAGCCCAAAGGAGTGACGTGGGGCCATCCTGTGGACCCACCACCCGTAGGAGGATCCATAGGGGGCGGTGCAAAGAGATTTGGGCAGCAGTCGAAGACAAGGGCCTTGACGACTGGATCTCCGGACATGGAGACTAGCTCTGGGGACATGGAATGTCACCTCACTGGGGGGGTAGGAGCCCGAATTCGTGTGGGAGGTTGAGCTTTACCAACTAGATATAGTTGGCTTCACCTCCACTAACAGCTTGGGCTCTGGAACACAACTCCTTGAGGGGGGCCGGACTCTCCATTTCTCTGGTGTTGCCTGCGGGGAGAGGCGGTGGGCTGGTGTGGGCCTGCTCATTGCCCCACAGCTCAGCCACTGTGTGGAGAGGGTCCTTCCGGACTGGCAGACCGGGGTGGTGGTCCCTTTGAAAGGGTGGTTCGATGGTCGAACCTTGGATTCAGGAGGAGCAGTGTGGTTTTTGTCCCAGCCGCGGAACACTGGACCAGCTCTATACTCTCCATCAGATGCTCGAGGGTTCTTGCAAGTTTGTCCAACCCGTCCACATGTGGTTTGTGGATCTGGAGAAAGCATTTGACTGTGTCCCTCGTGGGGTCCTATAGGGAGTGCTCTGGGGTTAGGGTTAGGTGCTCTGAGTATGGGGTCCGGGGCTCTTTGCTAAGGGCTGTTCAGTCCCTGGGCTGTATGCCCAGGGACTGAACAGCAGGAGCAGGAGCAGGAGCTGTGTTCGCATTGCCGGCAGTAAGTCAAACCTGTTTCTGGTGCATGTTGGACTCCGCCAGGGCTGCCCTTTGTCACCGGTTTTGTTCATTATATTTATGGACAGAATTTCTAGGTGCAGTCAGGGGCCGGAAGGGATCTGGTTTGGGGACCGCAGGATCTCATCTCTGCTTCATCGAACCGGGACCTCCAGCGTGCCCTGGGGCAGTTTGCAGCCGAGTGTGAAGTGGCTAGAATGAGGATCAGCTCCTCCAAATTGGAGGCCATGGTTCTCGACTGGAAAAAGGTGGCTTGCCCTCTCCGGGTGGGTGGGGAGTCCTTGCCTCAAGTGGAGGAGTTCAAGTATCTCGGGGTCTTGTTCACGAGTGAGGGGAGGATGGAGCATGAGATTGACAGGCGGATCGGTGCAGCACCAGCAGGGATGTGGTTGCTGTAGCGGACTGTTGTGGTGAAAAGGGAGCTGAGCTAAAAGGCGAAGCTCTCAATTTACCGGTCAATCTATGTTCCTACCCTCACCTATGGTCATAAGCTTTGGGTAATGACGGAAATGAGTTTCCTCCGCAGGGTGGCTGGGCGCACCCTTAGAGATAGGGTGAGGAGCTCAGTCACACGGGAGGAGCTCGGAGTAGAGCCACTGCTTCTCCACGGTGAGAGGAGCCAGCTGAGGTGGATCGGGCGTCTGTTCCGGATGCCTCCTGGACGCCTCCCTCAAGAGATGTTCCGAGCATGTCCCACTGGGAGGAGGCCCCGGGGAAGACCCAGGACACGCTGGAGGGACTATGTCTCTCGACTGGCCTGGGAATGCCTTGGGGTCCCCCCGGAGGAGCTGGAGGAAGTGTCCGGGGTGAAGGAAGTCTGGGAGTCCCTGCTTAGACTGTTGCCCCCGTGACCGGGCCCCGGATAAGCGAAAGAAAATGGATGGATTGTAAAGTAAATGATAAATTAAACAATACACGTTTTTTTTAATGTACTTGAATAAAGATTATGCTTAAAGGTGCTCTGCGCATTTTTTTCTGGTGGAGGGTCCACTACCAACTTGTCTCCATGAAGATGTTATTGCTTTCCCTGGAAAGTTCCATGGTATGACATTACACATATCCATCTAGCATTTATTCATTACAGGTGTTTCTATTGCTCAAAAACACCATCATTCCTTCTGTGAATAGGGGCGACTCTCCACAGATCTGAATTGTAATAATGTATAATAATGTAATAATAAAAAAATGTAGCGTAGTGCTGTAACCTGCTCATCTCCCTTGTGATAGATAGATAGTATAGGTTTAACCTATATAGGTTTAACCTATACTGTGGAACATTCTTAACAAAGCAATAACATTTCCATGGAGACAAGCAGGTAGCAGGCCCTCCACTAGAAATGTTGCACAGTGGAAGATTTCAGGCATCTGCACGGAGACAAGTACAGGTGACTGTTCACCAGAAAAAGTTACATAGTGTAGCTTTAATTGAAGTTTGAGTGCAGGACAGGAACATGGCCCACATACCAACCAGGAAAACCAGGACTAAAACACTAGAAAAGAACAAAGTGATCAAAGAGAATAGTTGAGCACAGGGAAAAAACAAAGAACAGAAGATTAGGACAAAGATTGAAGGGAACGTGTACGTTTACTCACATCAGAGGAACAGAGAGGATTATAAAAGTACTTTGAAGTGAGGACTAAACCAGGACTAAACCAGGCCATGGTGCAATGTCCCAGGAGCATGTGCAACACTGCTAAATAAGCTATGCAACATTTGTTCCTGTTTATGCATTAGATTTTGGATTACTGGATTTATTAAGCAAATTGTTAAAGGGCCTGTACCAGTCAGGAACATGCTTTTTTTTTTTTTTTTTACTTTGAACTTTGAGCTTGACCCTGCCCTCTTAGTCACAGTAACAGTTACAGATATACATTAAAGAAGGTCTATTGTGCTTTTCTCTGCTATAAATTTTAATTTATGACACACTCATTATGTTATCATTTGCACAATGTAAAATTGCAATAGTCATCTAAAATGAAAAACATAAGTCAGCTGGCTTCCCTCTTAGAAAACTGTGGTATTACCGAGTAAGAAAAAGAAAATTGGATTGGAAAGTAGATTGCTCAAAGATTGCTCAAATATGCACAAATCACTCCAAATACAACTCTGGTGAGTAAAAAGCACTTATTTAAATATAATACACTTTATAATCAAAGACCAATTATTACAAAGACACTTTAAAAGAGGAGAGGTGCACTGGTGTACAACAGCCAAAACTTAGATGGCAAGTGTCATGCAGTGCTTGTTATTACTGCAAAGCATTGTCCCTATTGTCGACATTTGTATCATTTTAAAACATAATTCATCTGATCAATAATGAATATATAAACAGTATAAAAGTGTTTGGTGTTTAAAGGGCCCATATGACATTATTTTCTCATTTGTGTTATAATGTTGTTTCACAGATATACCTGGAGTTGTGTTTTGTTTTATTCACACATGTTTAATACACAAACCCTGCATATTTAGGCTGAATTCTTTTTTCAAAGAGAAAATACTCCACCTTCCACCTTGTGATGCCATATGGTAATACACGAAATGCTCCTCTATGTTTTTAAATTCCATACATCTTCAATAGAATCAATTGGATGATTTCAGCACTGGAGTTCCCAATCTCTACTGAACAAAAGGCAAAAGGAGCTGTTAACTTGAAAACAACCCCTTCATGACATCACAAGGTGGAACAGAGCATTTTGAGCTTTGGAGATGTAGACAGACTAATAATGAAGGGTTATTCAAACATGTGTGAATGAAGCAAAACAAAACTTTGTTTTGAACATGTAAACTTGTGCACTGTAAACCCGGATAAGTTAATACAACTCAAAAAGTTTTGAGCACATGAACTGCATTTTTTAAGTAAAGTTCACTTTAAAAGTTTAAGTACATTTTATCTGTATTCTTTAAGTAAAGTTAGCTTTAAAACTGTGAGTACATTAACTGTTTTCTTTAAGTAAAGTTAGCTTTAAAACTAAGAGTATATGAACTTTATTCAAGAAGAAGTGACTTTATTGATCTCACACTGGAGAAATTCTTCTCTGCATTTGACCCATCCTGTTATTAGGAGCAGTGGGCAGCACATTACTGCCCGGGGACCATCTCCATGATCTTCTTGCTTCAGTTTGGTCAGGACCTCAGCTGGAGGATTAGGGGGAAACCGGAGTGCCCGGAGGAAACCCATCCAGACATAGGGAGAACATGCAAACTCCACACAGAAAAGCTCGGGCGACCCAGAGATCGAACCCGGAACCTTCTTGCTGTGAAGTATGAGCGCTAACCACTCAGCCACCGTGCCGCCAGCTTTCTTTAAGTAAAGTTAGCTTGATGACGTCAGATGTGACGTTTGACAGATGCTCATTGTTTTTTAGTAACCCAGGCAATGTTTAATCAAACATTATTTTCACCACTACTCAAACGTTGTGCTTTTGGACAGAACACTTTGGTCGATAAACTCGTTTATCGTTGGGTCAGCTAAAAATCAGGCAAATATCAGGTTTTGAGTCCTGAATTGCTCATATTAATGAGTTCCATTGACTGTTAGGGTTTACAGAGTGTGGGGGTTCACCTCTCCACCAAACTGATCTGTACCTTGGTCTGCTTGTCTCCATGGAGATGGATAAGTGTAATAATAACTTACTGTGCAACATTCCAGGTTAAACAAGTACATCTGCATGGGAACTAACATGTGGCATGCCCTCCCTAAGAAATGATACGCAGTGCAGCTTTAAAACTCACAAGAGTCAGTTTGCATCACATAGGACCTTTAAATGAGAGAATACACAGAGGCTAGCTTAGGCAGCTTTGTCTAAATTATGTGTTGCTGTAACTCCAGGTGTAAATTCCAGCTAATCCTGTTGTGAGTCGTATGTTTTAGGTTTATGCAAATTCCACGAAATGAATGAGAACATAAGATCAGGGCATTGAACCTGGAGTGTATTCGCTGTTAACAAAAAAAAGCATGCTACAACTATTATGACTCAGATGAAGTTGTGTGAAGGATCACGAGAGAGAAGGAGCCTGCAGTGCTGTCAAAATCAGCCACGACTAATTGCAATTAATGGAAAACTAAAACTCGCAATCAGCCAAGAAGTTAAAGGGAATTTTGGTTTTGTTTGCTGTTGTTTTAAAGCACGTAGCTCCAAGCCAAATGTGAAATAATAAAACAGAGTGTGACGACAGCAGCAAGTTTTAATCAGAGAGAAATGTACCTCCTCCTTGAACCCGCACTAATGTTTATCAGAGCTTTTATGCCTTTGCCAGTTTATTTCAAAAGCGTAAAATGCCTTTATAGTGCCATCTGGTTTGTGGTCAGTTTAAGACACAGTTTTCACACGTTTTAGTGCTGCTTTTATTAATATAAATTGCTATAACGTACAAGAGCAGAGAGCCTGTGAACATTGATGGTGAAGAGGAGACAAAAGGCTGAGGGGGCCGGTGCTTTTGCTGCTGCGGAGGAATGTGTCAACAGAATGTAGCCCTTACTGGAAAATGTAAAAATGGGTACAAACCCAAGGCACACTTACTGAATATTAGAAGTCCTTTATTACATGGAGGACACCAACCCGTTACGACCAGCAAGATGGTCTTCGTCAGGGCATCTGTGAATTGATACTTTGCAGCTGATGTCATCAACATTTCCTGGGTTTGTGATGCTAACTGTAGACATGCTCTGTCTGAAGCTCTGTTACTCAAATTAGACTTAATCTGAGCTTTAACACAATCTGACCATAAAGAACTGACTTGCCTGGAACTACAACAGGTGAGATGGTTTGTGCTGTTAAAGGGATAGTGCGTTTAAAAAAAAAAAGTTAATCTGTATGGGTTTCCTTCTAAAAGTTACGTGTGTTGACACCGGCTTACCTCTGACACTCTCAGCTGATCCCGGTTCGGCTCGCTTTCTCAAGCCCACGTAGAGAGGTCCGGTAGCTTCTCTGGAACATTAAATAAAGCTTGTTTTTCTTCTCAAAACAAAACATTTGTCCGAAAGGTGATATATTTGCGTCCCAAACAGTTGTCAACGAAACATCCAGCAGCGAACTTAGCGATCGCGTATTGTGTCTGCCGACTCATATCACTGCGCTCACGTTAGCGTATCAGCCTGTTCACCTTTAGCGGAAGTGTACGGCAGATGCGGTCTGCCGCAAGGGGAAGTTTACAAGTGAACAGGCTGATACGCTAACGTGAGTGCAGTGATATGAGTCAGCAGACACAATACACGATCGCTAAGTTCGCTGCTGGATGTTTCGTTGACAACTGTTTGGGACGCAAATATATCACCTTTCGGACAAAGTCTCAAGTCTCTCACACATTCAACTACAGTCACAAGCTAACTAGCATTAGCCAATATTTTTCCTGTTAGTCACTCTCATCTTTTTGTTTAAAATCAAACTCCTAAACAGACATGGGGCCTTCAAAAGTCATTCTTCAAACACACACACACAAACAAAATAAGGGTGCGCGTGTGTTTGAATTAAGATTTATATTTTTTTGTGAGTGTACCGTGTCAGGGGTGACAGTTGGGGCCCCTTTCAACGGGTAGGATTGGTGGAGCCCCTAGGCGAATGCCTATGTTTGCCTAATGGTAAGTCCCCCTCTGATTGTGTCACCCTGATAACTTCTAAACCTTCTGCCATACACATACATGTAGAATACCCCCAGCGTGATGTCACCGCAAAGAATCAATAATAAGAACTTTATAGCGCTTTGGGAAACCTCATAAAGAGCAATAAAATCAAATTCATGTGTATGAGAATGGCTGATCTTGGACTGGACTTGGTTAATACTTGGATGGGAGACCAGTGGGAATAGCAGGTGTCATAGTAGAGCAGCAATGGCTCTAGTGCAAGACACTTCATCCACCTTGCTTTGAAAGTGGCGTATGTGTCTGAGTGTTTGAGATTGGTGGTAGCTGCTTTTCGTGGGTTTCAGACAAACAATTCCTTCCTGATTTGAAGGACATCTGACAGGACCCAGTGAGCAATTTTATATTTTGATTTAAATGAAGATTGAAATCAATGAATAAATAAGTGGTTCTCAGTTTCTAGAATATAATGATGTCCTGCTCCCAGACAGTGACGGACTGGGCGGTCTGGCATTTGGGCAAATGCCCCGACAATGCCCACCGCGGCCCCACAACCGCATTGCTGCGGCCCACCCGCTAGGTATTCGGTCGTTATGTGCCTCCATCATCTTAAAAATTCCTCTCTATTGCTATAATTGAAAGGACCCATTCGGTATTTATACCATTTATACCACAGTGACGGTGGCACCGTAATGATGTGTTTAAGGTATTATATTATTTTATTTTGCCAGAATATTTCTTCCTACGGCACGGTGGCTAGCACTCATGCTTCACAGCTAGAAGGTTCCGGGTTCGATCCCCGGGTCGCCCGAGCCTTACTCCGGTACTCCGATTTCCCCCGTCAACCCAAAACATGCTCCAGGTAAAATCCTCCAGCTTAGGTCCTGACCAAGCCGAGCAATAAGATCATGGAGATGGTCCCCGGGCGCCTGAAAGACGAGCTGCCCACTGCTCCTGAAGGATGGGTCAATGCAGAGAAATAATTTCCCTACGGGGATGAATAAAGTCTGTCTTCTTCTTCTTCTTCTTCTTAAAAATGTACACAGTTTGAAATAAAACAAGTATATCTGTATTTGCGACAACCCAAGTAAAGCACTGCCTTATGGGAAATTTCTGGCGCCCATGACCGGCCACGAGTCAAGCTCGCGCTACCACGATTTGACCAATGTCTATCTGAGTTGCTACCAAGAATTACCAAGAACTGACCAATCATGGCAGGAGTTGCTACCAAGAATTGGAAGCGCTCGCATATGAAGTGGAAAACACTTTATATGGAAGACAATAGTAAACCTTTTTGAGGAAGTTAGTACAACACAACATTTAATCCCTTTCATGAGAAATAGAACAGTGAAGATTGTGGTAGTGTGGTCCAGTTAAGATAAGATAAGATAAGATAAGACTTTATTGATCTCACACAGGAGAAATTTACTTGCCACAGTAGCTCCAGGACATTTGGACAAGAAAAGAAAGTGCATGCAGTTAGTCAAAGTAGAAGAGGAGATAGAAGGACGGTCGGATACTTAGCATTATAGTTTAGTAAAATGAATCGAGGAGGAGGCACTAAACGACACAAGGGTGGAGCGGAGAAAAAGAGGGAAAAATTGAAGAGAGCACTGCTGTCGGTGGGTGAAAAATGTGCGAAACCTGGAACCTGGAACCTGGACACAGACGACGTTATCGATCGGGTTGCGGAGAATAGCAGGCACCTTCACACTTTATTAATGGCATGAAGGTAAGACACCTAAATGGTTTTTTTATGATTGTGTTTAAAAAAAAGCTCAGATTAAAGTCTAACAAAGCCTCAGACAGAGCAAAGTTTGTTAGGATTTGGTGTTTCTCTGTGTTCCCCTCCCCTCGTGTTTCCTTTCTGCAAAGCTGGTATGTGACGGGGGCGTAGTTCCTGCAGCAGAGTGGCACACCTGGATCAGCTCTAGTATAAAACCTCACCCTGCCTTCTCTTCTCTGCCAGATAATTCCGTCTCATGCGGTAGTGCTTTGCGCTCTGAAGTATATTGTTTGTTATCAGTGCTATTGCTTACCTCCTATCCTTGTTCAGATCATCCAGCCGGTGCCACTGATTTTGGACCAGCATCCAGCCAGCCTCTGTCACCACAGCCTGCAACCCTGTAAATAAACTGTTAAAGATCCCATGACATGGTACTTCTTGATGCTTTTATATGGCTCCTTAATAGTTTCCTAATACTGTAAATGAATCCTTCTTCAAAATCAACACTCAGTGCATGAGAAACAGAGATAAAATGAGAAAGAGTAATTTTTCTCCCTCAGAACAGGTCATAATGGGCGTTGTTGCTTGAATGCAAATGAGGAGAAAAGAGCTGGCCTATAGTAGAGGGTGGGGGCGTGGCCAAACTCTCCGCTCTCTGCTCAGAGCCCTCAGCTGATCCATTTCCGTGTTTTTGCACGGGGGGAGAGATTTGAAGCGTTCCATTGAAAAATAAACACATTTCCACAGAAAATAAAATTAAACCACTGCTGTTCAAAGGTCCAGAGGCTCAGATAAAGGACTTCCGAGCCTAGAAACACTCGGACGTGCCTCCAGGCAAATAAAAAAACACATTTCGCATTGCCTAGCGCATTCGCAGTCCAAACTCTCTGGGCGTGATTTACAGAGACGCTGAGTACAGACAGACGGGGGTGGAACTGCATTTGCATTTCTTTTTTCGATCTGACATCAATAAGGTGCCTTGTTCAAAATCGTTTGAGCTCCGATTTCTTGTAACGCAGAAAAGGATCGCAAATGCTCAGTTTAGACATTTCACAACTTTTAACCATGGGGGGGGCTAAACAGGGTAGGGGAGCTCACATTAACGTTCAAAAACCTCAGAAAGTGAAAATTTCATGCCATGGGACCTTTAACATTTACCTGCTTACCCTGCTTTTGGGGTCCTCACTGCACAAACATAACACAGTTAGCATCACACTCCCAGGGAATGGTGATCATTTGAAATGTATCAATATACATAATTTTATTATTACACAATAAAATAATAAACAATAATTAAATTATTGTTTACATTTATTCATTTTGTAGACATATTCCTATAATTTGTATATTTTTTATTTACTTCTTCCTTGTAAAAAATGTAGATTTCAGTTAGTTGACCTAGTACCTTTTAGTTAGTTACTTTTCTCCTCATGAACATGTATTATCCATCAGAAGTGTGTTGTAAAACAGTGAAACAGATAAACAGGAGCATGGGAGAAATGAGGCTCTATAACAGAAAGAGCATTCAAAAACATTTGGCATAAAAAATTTAAAAAAAAGTCAAAAAATAAATCAGGGGCAGCTGCTTCCCTTTTTAATCCAATAAGTCTCAATCAGCTAATAAATGCACATTATCAATTGAAACGTGTGAATTCAAGGTCACACTGTGGTGAGTGGTTATCATCATGGAAAACATCTGTTCACTTAAAAAATCTATCAAAATCCCTTTAGTTACAGATCGAGTACAGAGTTCACCGGTCACCGATCACGTCACATTAAATGTCCTTTGCCTTTGAGCTCATGTTTCGTAGTAACACGTCAGGCTTAAACAAATATTTAGATTCATTTCAAAGCTACACATTTCATAACCACACAAACCACCTAAACGAATCTAAACTCCCAACAGCACATGGTAGAACCTGTCTCTCTCCTTGACCTGCTCCGTCTCTCCTTGCTTCTTCATTTCATCCTTTCATAAGCGTTCCTCTCGCTCTATTTTTTTGTTCCTGTCCTCCACTGCCCTCTCTCTGTCCTCGCCTCACCTCTGGCTTTGTTCCCTTGCTCGGTTAAATGATTTCCCCATTACAGCAAAGACAAAGGCTCTTAATGTGAAACCAGGGACACAGCGCTCTGCAGGTGCCTCTCTGTTTGAACACGTCAGTCACTCCCATGTTCAGTCGGACTTAGATCCGAGGGGCGTAACGTAGAAAAAAAACTGCGCTGTCTACAAGCTTCTATATTAGCTGTAAAGTTACAATGAATGTCATCTCCTCTGTGTCAACATCCATGTCATTTATCAGGTCTCAACATCAGCAATATACTAGAACTGTTTTAGCTTGATTTATTTTTATTCTATTTTATTTATTTATTATAATTCATAGAATAGTTTGATATTATTATTATTATTATTATTATTATTATTATTATTATTATTATTATTATTATTATTATTATTATTATTATTATTATTATTATTATTGTGTTAGCTGATCTGACTGTCTACCTCATTGTTTTTGTATGCTGTTTTTATGCTTTTTGTAATGTTCTTTCCAGTGTGTAGAGCACTTTGTAAACCTGTTTGTTTTTTTTTTAGATTTCTTTATTTATTAATATATTAAATACATGAATGAATGTTTTATAAGTTTCAGTTTTGTTTTTGACACTCTAAAACAAGTCTTCTCTTTGACACAAGTCTAAAACTATTACACATTGCATCAGGTTTGTGATGTTGTAGTGTATTCTTTTGAATCATATTTTAAGATTTATGGGGTCAAAACTTTGGATAGGATTGTGAAGATTCTGTAAAGGTTTTTGATGATTATAACATAGCAGAAAGCTCCAAAAAGTAAATTTTGCGTAATACCACCTCTTTCAAAGAGGATGTATAGTGATCACTATATGCCTCAGAAACACAGATCAGAAAATCTCAACTTGCCATGCCATGTATGTCTCTGATTGGCTAATTTACCTGTCAATCATGTCCATCATTGAATTTAGCTCAAACACATGGACATAAATCAGGTACTGGGCCTTTAAAGGTCCCATGACATGGTACTTCTTGATGCTTTTATATGGCTCCTTAATGGTTCCCTAATACTGTAAATGAATCCTTCTTCAAAATCAACACTCAGTGCATGAGAAACAGAGATAAGATGAGAAAGAGTCATTTTTTTTTCTCTCTGTACAGGCCATAATGGGCCTTGTTGCTTGAATGCAAATGAGGAGAAAAGAGATGGCCTATAGTAGAGGGTGGGGGCGTGGCCAAACTCTCCACTCTCCGCTGTCAGCTCTCAGCTGATCCATTTCCGTGTTTTTGCACGGGGGGAGAGATTTGAAGCGTTCCATTGAAAAATAAACACATTTCCACAGAAAATAAAATTAAACCACTGCTGTTCAAAGGTCCAGAGGCTCAGATAAAGGACTTCCGAGCCTAGAAACACTCGGACGTGCCTCCAGGCAAATAAAAAAACACATTTCGCATTGCCTAGCGCATTCGCAGTCCAAACTCTCTGGGCGTGATTTACAGAGACGCTGAGTACAGACAGACGGGGGTGGAACTGCATTTGCATTTCTTTTTTCGATCTGACGTCAATAAGGTGCCTTGTTCAAAATCGCCCGTTTGAGCTCCGATTTTTTGTAACGCAGAAAAGGATCGCAAATGCTCAGTTTAGACATTTCGCAACTTTTAACCATGGGGGGGGGCTAAACAGGGTAGGGGAGCTCACATTAACATTCAAAAACCTCAGAAAGTGAAAATTTCATGCCATGCGACCTTTAAGTTATGTCAGTATTTCTTCTACAGGCGAGTCACTGGCCTGTTGTAATGTATTGTGTAAATGAATAGTTTACACTCCACTCATGTTGTGATTCTCCTCTACTTTTCCTTTTGGACCTCTCAGCTTCCGTCTCAGCCAGAACCCAGGGACATGGTCCAGGATAATTCCCTTGTTGTTTTTTTGCTTGTTCAGTTTTTGACGCTGATGTCCATTTTGTTGCTAGCAGCTCGTTGGAGTGTCATCTTGTTGGAGCGGCTCTATTCACCTCCTCTGACCCCTGCTCACACAAAGCAGAGCGGGGAGGGAGTCAAGCTTTAGGTGACGCAGTATTCCGACCAAAGTGACATTGTCCTCTAAAAACAAATGCAAAACAAGTTTTCTATTGAGTGAATATTTGTTTTGATTGTAGCAATTTACCATTATTTGCACAAAATTTAAAAACAAGAGCAATAATTCTGTTTCTGAAACATATAAACTACAAAGTTACTAAAACATTTTGCAGAGTTGTGCATTTTAAACATGCTTTTTGGACTGGTTCTCAATTCTTTTAGTTCAAGTGCAATTTTAGGGATATTATTGTTTTGCCTAAAATGTTCCATAGTATGGCATTAAACTGATCTTTCTCAATGTGACAAGCTAAAGCGTTTGCCACTTGTAGACTTTTTACTCACAGCAGGAAGAGTAAGCAAAACTTAATCAAGTAAAACTGTTCTTCAAGTAGGAGTAAAAGTATGTATCTAGAAAAGTCCTCTATTTTCCTTTAAAACGTTTCTGTAAATGTAACTACCCACCTCTGCATATGCTCCAAATATGTTTTAATAATGAATGGGATATTACAGAAGGTTGGCTGTGCAGTTATCCTCTTTACACAGAGGCTAAATCTCAAATGGTTCTGCTCCAAAAGTAGTGGATGAGATTAGCCTTTAGTACGAGCAGCAACAGCCAGCAAATTGTTGGAGCTGTCCGGTCCTGGTCTAATCCTGTTTTTTGGACCTGGTTTAATCCTGGATTAGTCCTTGTTTAGGCCTTGGGTAGGCCTGGTTTAGATTCCCAGAGAGCAATTCATTTGGAGCATTTAGACCTGGTTTGGTCCTAGTTTATTTAGTCTTGGTTTTGTGTTTTACAGTGCAGTATTCATTCACTCCACACTTGGTGGTGGTAAGCAACTATTGTTATTGTAGCCACAACTGCCCTGGGGCTGACTGAAAGAAGCAAGACTGCCATTTACACCATCAGCTCCTCCAACTACCACAACCACACACACACACACACACACACACACCCTCCACTTTCATACTAGGCAATATGGGCGAAGTGTCTTGCCTAACAACACAACAAGTTTTGCCACTGGCGCCCACTGTGGCACCTGGTTTTCCAGCGGTCTCCCATCCAAGTACTAACCAGACCCAGTCATGCTTCGCTTCAGAGATCAGACGAGCCTTTTTCAAGGAGCTTAGTCCTAGTTTAGTCCTGGCTTAGTCTTTGCCTAGTCCTGGTTCAGACCTGGTTTACTGCCACCATCGAGTCCATCCTCACCTCCTCCATCACCGTGTGGTCTGCTGGAGCCACCAGCAGGGACAAACAGAGACTGCATGCAGCGTGTTGTGCGCTCTGCTGAGAAGGTGATTGCAGGTTGGATTGCATCCGACCCTTCTCACCCTGGTCATGGACTTTTTAACCTGCTCCCCTCAGGCAGGAGGATACGGTCCATTCAGACCAGAACCTCTCGCCATAAAAACAGCTTCTTCCCCTCTGCTGTTGGACTTTTGAACAATAATAACACTAGAGCCGTTTCCCAATTCAGAGAGTGCACGGTTCGGAGCGTGCTTGGAAGGGGATGTGCGTCATATCCGGTGCGACAACTGCTGTCCCATTTCGTTTTTGTCCCATGCACAGTTAACACACGGTCCGAACACCACAGTCTTTTCCATGGAAATCGGGGCGTGGACCAAGCGTGCAAACATGCACGCTTCACACACTTAAAAGCCCCAGCATGCACAGCGCGGCAGGATATATGACTACAAAGATGGACTCACCAGCAACATCGCCATGTGACAGATGCGACTTCACTATAAAATGTGTGTACTGGTTCACCTCACCTACAACTATGCTACATGAAACTCTTCATAAACTACGCTAAACATGTGTGACGGTCGCCGGCATAGTTCACGGCACCTGTATTACCGTTCACATGCTTTTCCCCTTACACTTCTATATTTCCTTTGCTGTTGTAATGCTGGATATTCTACAGTGTCGCCATGTCCCAATTCCAAGTATTACTAGTCGCAATAGAATAATAATATATTTTTGTCTGTAGGGAACAAGGAGCAGACCACCCGGCTCATTGAGCTGAGGCGGGACCTGTTCCATTTCGCAGACGCCCATGCGGTTCACGGACTGCACTCAGGGCTGAGCAAGTATGCACTGCCTCGACTGCAGGCTGAGGCCACACTCCAAACCGTGCACTCTCTGAATTAGGAAGCGGCTTAGGATAGTTCCCACCCCGCTCTGTGTCAGTCACATGGACCTGTGCTGTATTTTTTGCACCTGTCTGTTTGCACTGATCATTACCTGCACCGTTATATTCTTGTAAATTTGTAAATTTTGTGCTATATTATAGCTTATTGGTCTTCTACTTAATTTTCATAATGTTGTGAACATGTTCTCTCATATGGCAATAAAACCTATCTGATTCTGATTCTGATTCTGAATCCTGGCTTAGCCCTGGTTCAGTCCTGGTTCAGTCCTGGTTCAGTCCTGGTTTAGTCCTGGCTTAGCCCTGGTTTAGTCCTGGTTCAGTCCTGGTTTGATCCTGGTTTAGTCCTGGTTCAGCCCTGGTTTAGTCCTGGTTTAGTCCTGGTTTAGTCCTGGTTCAGTCCTGGTTTAGTCCTGGCTTAGCCCTGGTTTAGTCCTGGTTCAGCCCTGGTTTAGTCCTGGTTTGATCCTGGTTTAGTCCTGGTTCAGTCCTGGTTTAGTCCTGGTTTAGTCCTGGTTTAGTCCTGGTTCAGTCCTGGTTTAGTCCTGGCTTAGCCCTGGTTTAGTCCTGGTTCAGCCCTGGTTTAGTCCTGGTTTAGTCCTGGTTTAGTCCTGGTTCAGTCCTGGTTTAGTCCTGGCTTAGCCCTGGTTTAGTCCTGGTTCAGCCCTGGTTTAGTCCTGGTTTAGTCCTGATTCAGTCCTGGTTCAGTCCTGGTTTGATCCTGGTTTAGTCCTGGTTCAGTCCTGGTTTAGTCCTGGTTCAGCCCTGGTTTAGTCCTGGTTCAGTCCTGGTTTAGTCCTGGTTCAGCCCTGGTTTAGTCCTGGTTTAGTCCTGGTTCAGTCCTGGTTTAGTCCTGGTTTAGTCCTGGTTTAGTCCTGGTTTAGTCCTGGTTCAGTCCTGGTTTAGTCCTGGCTTAGCCCTGGTTTAGTCCTGGTTCAGCCCTGGTTTAGTCCTGGTTTAGTCCTGGTTTAGTCCTGGTTCAGTCCTGGTTTAGTCCTGGCTTAGCCCTGGTTTAGTCCTGGTTCAGCCCTGGTTTAGTCCTGGTTTAGTCCTGATTCAGTCCTGGTTCAGTCCTGGTTTGATCCTGGTTTAGTCCTGGTTCAGTCCTGGTTTAGTCCTGGTTCAGCCCTGGTTTAGTCCTGGTTCAGCCCTGGTTTAGTCCTGGTTCAGTCCTGGTTTAGTCCTGGTTCAGCCCTGGTTTAGTCCTGGTTTAGTCCTGGTTCAGACCTGGTTTAGTCCTGGTTTAGTCCTGGTTCAGTCCTGGTTCAGTCCTGGTTTGATCCTGGTTTAGTCCTGGTTCGGCCCTGGTTTAGTCCTGGTTCAGCCCTGGTTTAGTCCTGGTTCAGTCCTGGTTTAGTCCTGGTTTAGTCCTGGTTCAGCCTTGGTTTAGTCCTGGTTCAGTCCTGGTTCAGTCCTGGTTTAGTCCTGGTTCAGTCCTGGTTCAGTCCTGGTTTAGTCCTGGTTTAGTCCTGGTTTAGTCCTGGTTTAGTCCTGGTTCAGCCTTGGTTTAGTCCTGGTTCAGTCCTGGTTTAGTCCTGGTTCAGTCCTGGTTCAGTCCTGGTTTAGTCCTGGTTTAGTCCTGGTTTAGTCCTGGTTTAGTCCTGGTTCAGCCTTGGTTTAGTCCTGGTTCAGTCCTGGTTTAGTCCTGGTTTAGTCCTGGTTCAGTCCTGGTTCAGTCCTGGTTTAGTCCTGGTTCAGTCCTGGTTTAGTCCTGGTTTAGTCCTGGTTTAGTCCTGGTTCAGCCTTGGTTTAGTCCTGGTTTAGTCCTGGTTCAGCCTTGGTTTAGTCCTGGTTCAGTCCTGGTTTAGTCCTGGTTTAGTCCTGGTTCAGCCTTGGTTTAGTCCTGGTTCAGTCCTGGTTCAGTCCTGGTTTAGTCCTGGTTTAGTCCTGGTTCAGCCTTGGTTTAGTCCTGGTTTAGTCCTGGTTTAGTCCTGGTTTAGTCCTGGTTTAGTCCTGGTTCAGCCTTGGTTTAGTCCTGGTTCAGTCCTGGTTCAGTCCTGGTTTAGTCCTGGTTTAGTCCTGGTTTAGTCCTGGTTTAGTCCTGGTTCAGCCTTGGTTTAGTCCTGGTTTAGTCCTGGTTTAGTCCTGGTTTAGTCCTGGTTTAGTCCTGGTTCAGCCTTGGTTTAGTCCTGGTTCAGTCCTGGTTCAGTCCTGGTTTAGTCCTGGTTTAGTCCTGGTTTAGTCCTGGTTTAGTCCTGGTTCAGTCCTGGTTTAGTCCTGGTTCAGTCCTGGTTTAGTCCTGGTTTAGTCCTGGTTCAGCCTTGGTTTAGTCCTGGTTCAGTCCTGGTTTAGTCCTGGTTCAGCCTTGGTTTAGTCCTGGTTTAGTCCTGGTTTAGTCCTGGTTTAGTCCTGGTTTAGTCCTGGTTCAGCCTTGGTTTAGTCCTGGTTCAGTCCTGGTTCAGTCCTGGTTTAGTCCTGGTTTAGTCCTGGTTTAGTCCTGGTTTAGTCCTGGTTTAGTCCTGGTTCAGCCTTGGTTTAGTCCTGGTTCAGTCCTGGTTTAGTCCTGGTTTAGTCCTGGTTCAGTCCTGGTTCAGTCCTGGTTTAGTCCTGGTTTAGTCCCGGTTTAGAGCGTGGTATTTGATGAGTATTATTAGCTGTTCCTCTGACACATGCTGAGGCTGAGTGGGAGACTGGGGCGTCATGGCAGCAGCAGAAACAGAAATAAAAGAAGTTCAGGTGAGGTCACACGCTCTCTCTCCCTCCTCCCTCTCTTTTTCTCTCTCACCCCCTCCCTCATTCTCTCCTCCACTCTCTGCCCTCCATCCCCCCTCTATCCTCTGTCTTTGTATCTCTATCTCTCTCCCTCCTCTCTTACCCCTTTCCCTCTCCTTTTCTGCCTTTCTCTGTCTCTCCCCCACACCCCCTTCTCTTCCTTCTTCCCTCCTCCCCTCTTCCTCCCTTTCTTTCCCTCCACATCTTTCTCTTTATCTGCTACTCTCTCTCTTTCTCTCTCCTACCAATGATTTCTCTCTCATCCCCTCCCCATCCTCTCTTCCTCTCCCCCTTGCCCCCTTCTCTCTCGCATCCCCTCTCCCTCCAACTTTCTCTCTCACTCTCTATTTCCTTCTCTCCCACCTCTCTTTCCCTCCTTTGCCCCCCTGTCTCCTTCCTTTTCTCTTCCCTCTCTCCTCCTTCTCTCTTTCCCTTCTCTCTCTATCTCCCTCTTTCTCCTTCCTTCTATTCTCTATCTTGTCCATGCCTCTCTTTCTCTTTCTCTCTGTTTAGGAACCAGCGCTCCTAAACAGAGGAGACATTTGGGGAGTGTCGTGAGTCCAGAGAAGATGTGGTCCACTCTCCTCACACTTGTGCTCTGCCACAGTGAGAGGATTACCTTTTATTTTGGAACTTCCAAGTATTATTAAAACATTATTCACTAAATGTTGCTTAAAGGTGCCATATCATGCAAAATTGGCTCTTGTGAACTTTAAGCCATATTAGAATGTTTCCTTATAAAATACATACCTGGAGTTGTGTTTTGTTTCATTCACACATCTGTCTACATCCCCAACATTCAAAATTTCTGTTTCACCTTAAAGGAGAATTAACGTTTTTTACAATCTGAGCCTTATTTCGGTAATAAAACAGTTGTTTTACTCACCTATAGCACTTTGGTGTCATATGGAGCACTTCTAGAGATGTTTTAGATTAGCGATATCCGTAACGCGAGTTCTCGGGGCATATATTATATGCCCCGAGCATATAATATATGATCTGAGCGGTCTCCAAATAACACAAACTTTAGCACTTTTCAAATCATAAAAGCTCAATGTCTTAGTCTACACTTTTGTTTGAGTCAAAAGTGGCCTGTAATCCGAGATTTATCCATAATTTACAGCTTTGCGTTTCATGTTTGGGTCCCGGGAGCTGAGAGTGAAATAAGATGTGACTCCGCACATGTGCACTGTCCTCCTCATCTACTCGAAACTATGGATAAATCTCGGATTACAGGCCACTTTTGACTCAAACGAAAGTGTAGACTAAGACATTGAGCTTCTATGATTTGAAAAGTGCTAAAGTGTGTGTTATTTGGAGACCGCAAACATTTGCCCCGAGAACTCACATTACGGAGATCACAAATCTAAAACATCTCCGGAAGTGCTCCATATGACACCAAAGTGCTATGGGTGAGTAAAACAACTTGTTTTATTACCGAAATAAGGCTCAGATTGTAAAAAAAACCTTCAGTTCCGTAGAGAAAGGCAGTTCCAGAGCTGAAATCGTTTAAAAACACAGTGGAGCGCTTCCTGTATTACTACATAACATCACAAGGTGGACATCTCCCCCTCTTTCCTGGACCTCTCTCCCTCTTTCCCCCTTTCCACTTTCTCCCCTCTCATCCAATCAATCTCACTCTCTTTCTATCTTTGTCTCTCTCACCACCCACTCTCTTGTCCTCTCTCTCCCTCTCTTTCTCTCTCTCTATTGCCTTGTCCCTTCTTTAACCCTCCTGCCCTCTCCTCTCTCTATCTATCTCTTCACTTCCTTCACCCCTTCCTCTCTCTCTTCCATACATTCAGCTCTGAGTCAGCCATTGCTCCATACATGATCTGAGCACATCTCCCTGAGGGCTCCTGACACACACACACACACATGACTGTAGAGACTTACTGGATCCGTGCTGACTCAGGGGTAAACCAAGGGCAAAGTAAGCAGCAATGTTCTGATCCTGCCTGATCCGTCATCACATACATTCCTTTACATTTAATTAATCCATAAAAGGATTAGCACAAACGTATAGCGCCCTCTGGGGAGTCTGACATAGGTGAGAAATATGTGCTTGTAAAATACCCATATCTCAATGCACAATTAGCCAACGTCATGGATAGATAGAGTTGGAAGAGATGAAGTGACATTAGACTGCAAGACACTTCCCCCGCCTGTAAGAAAGCTTTGGCGAGATGGTGACTGAAGGTCACTTTGGGTGAATACTACTGAGTCACTGTTACCGCTGAGATAAAAAAATAAAATAAAATAGAGATAAAGAAGTAAAAAATAGAAAAAGCAGTGTATGTGGGTCAAAAATAAGTACATAATAAACATAGAAAACAATTCAGATTTACTTGATTAAGAAGAGTTGAGGGTCCGCTATCTGCTTGTTTCTATGGAGATATTAATGCTTCACAGTCTGGCATTTAACTTATTTGTCCACCACAAGCGACAGGTCAGATGGTGACCCAAAAAAAACATGTGAAAATGAGTTTAATGCCATGCTGTGGAACATTCCAGGTAAAGCAATAGCATCTCCGCGGAGACAAGCAGGTAGAAGAATCTCCACGTAGCCCTGATTTAGTTCTGGTCAAGTCCCGGTTTAGTCCTGGTCAGGTCCTGGTTTAGCCTAGCTGGCTTAGCCCTGGTCATAGTTTAGTCCTGGTTAATCCATGAATAACTGATTTAATCTCGGCTTAGTCCTGGTTTAGTCCTGTCTAGTCCTGGTCTAAGTCCTGGTCTAGTTCTGGCCTAGTCCTGTACTAGCCCTGGTTTAGTCCATGAATCCATGATAGGTTAAGTCCAAGTTTAGTCTTGGTTTATTTCTTGTTCATTCCTGGTTTATTCCTGGTCTAGTTCTGGTTAAGCCCTGGTCCTGGTTTAGTCCTGTTGAATTCATGAATCACTGATAGATATAGTTCTGGTTTAGTCCATGGATAACTGATTTAATCTTGGTTTAGTCCTGGTCTAGTCCTAGTCTAGTCCTGGTCTACTCCTGATCTAGTCCTGGTTTAGTCCTAGTCTAGTCCTGGTTAAATCCTGTACTAGGTTGGGTGTTAGGACCATATAGCCTTCCAAAGTGATCCTACATTACACTTTAACTGAATACAGAACCACCTTCAGTATGGAGCAGTACAAATGAGCACATTGCTTAGTTTATTGTTTATTTCTAAGGAACCTTGTACAAATGCATTCATCTTACAGAGAATAGATGACTCTCCCATTGTTGTCGGTGGGATTGTGTTTGCCTTTTCCACGAACTAAAAGCACCAGATGCAAAGTTAGTAATAAAATCGAATATGAAATTCCCACATCCCACATGAACACAGCACGTTTAGGTCTAGTAACACAACCAGTATGTCCAATGTTTGACTTGACATTTCTGTGATTTTCAATAGAACTGTCACTCTGAAAAATATCCACATGCTTTATAATGATTTGAACTCAGAGTAATGAAACTTTAGAAACTAACTTTACTTAGCAATGCACCGATCCAGCTTTTTCAGTCTTGATAACGATATTGATAACTTTAAGTACTGTATCTGCCGTTATCCAATAATATACAGCTGAAATCGTTTAAAAACACAGTGGAGCGCTTCCTGTATTACTACATAACATCACAAGGTGAACATCTCCCCCTCTTTCCTGGACCTCTCTCCCTCTTTCCCCCTTTCCACTTTCTCACCTCTCATCCAATCAATCTCACTCTTTCTCTCTCTCTATTGCCTTGTCCCTTCTTTAACCCTCCTGCCCTCTCCTCTCTCTATCTATCTCTTCACTTCCTTCACCCCTTCCTCTCTCTCTTCCATACATTCAGCTCTGAGTCAGCCATTGCTCCATACATGATCTGAGCACATCTCCCTGAGGGCTCCTGACACACACATGACTGATCCAGCTTTTTCAGTCTTGATAACGATATTGATAACTTTAAGTACTGTATCTGCCGTTATCCAATATTATGCAATGCCAGTGTAGGGATGGAAAATGACTCTTATTTCCTTAAAACATGTTTAGTTTCGTTTAGTTTAGTCTTTATTTGAAGGGACAATGTACAGAGCCATTATGTACAAAGACAGAGATGTTCTGCACCAGAGTATAGCTACAAAGCTCATTTCCATCCGCAGTCCCTGGTTACATGGATAAAAAAACAACGGTCTATGTCATTAAAAACAATCAAAGATTTTCTCTCTTAAAACACACACATGCACACACACAGCATCACACATTTAACTTTGACACACATCTCATTACGCAGTAACACAGCAAAACATAATATACACCCACTAACATGAACCCAAAACACACAATCACACACATCCATGTACTATTTACACACCATATCATTCACAATAACAATAACACATAAAAACATCATTCTTATTTTTGATTTCAATGCTGTATTAACGGATTAACGGATTCACTACTGTATAACCTGCTGGTTAACGTGGTGTGTGCTGGCAGTTTGGATTATTCCACAGACACTTTTTCACTTCTGTGGAAAAGGTGGAATAGTCGGTTAGATTTATGAGATTAGTTGGTGTATCATTCCAGTCTTTAATGGCTCTGTAGGAAAAGGAAGATTTGAGTTTTGGTATATTGCAGTGGCTGTTGGTGGAAGCTCGTGTGGTTCGTGTTGTTACTGTGGATGTTACTTGATGAAGTTCTTAAGAGGAGCTGGTGCACAGTTATTTAGTATTTTGTGGGTCATTCTAATTGAGGCATATTTCTGAATATTGTTGAAGTTTAAGAGTCTGTATTTTTAGAGGATTGTGCAATGATGGTGTTGTCGCGGCTTCTTGTCTAAAATTTTAAGTGATTGTTTGTGGAGTGATTCTAAAGGTCTCAGTGTGGTTTTATTGGCCTGGGACCAGCAGGTTCTACAGTAGTGAAACCGGGACATAATCATGCTGTTAAAATGTTAACTTGTACAATTTAACAAGCTGTGTTATGCAACTGATATTTATCCTTCAAATTACCGAGCAGCTTTGTATGAATAAAAGTTCAAACATTATGAAACATTCTAGGTCAAAATCATCCGAATAAAGGCCAAATCAGGATATTCACACAGTATCATATTTGAAACCCATATCGGTGTCGGTGCATCCCAAATGTGAAGTATACGGTAAGGTGCAATGTGTAACTTTTCCACCTCTTGTCACCATGGAGATGATTTTGCTTTGCCAGGAACTTGAATTTATCTCCATGGAAAAACAGGTGACACGACAAGGCCAAGTTATTTGCCTGGAAGAATCCATGACTCATCGCTGTACCAGCGGCGAGTCTGGTAATGCTTGGTCCAGAATGTGCTGCCATTGCGCGTAGACAGGCAGCTAAGTGAACCAATCAGAGAACAGTTAACGGACAGCGACGTGAACCAATCAGAGAACAGTTAACGGACAGCGACGTGAACCAATCAAACAAAAGAAAAGAAAGAAAAGAAAGGCCTCTAGAGCTGTCAGCTGCTGTGGTTTTAAGGAATCGATGTGTTTTAGGTCATTTAAGACCCATTTTACAGCTGAATGGAAGGGACGTTCAGTTCTCCGATGCGCCATCTTGATTCAAAACTGAGGAGGAACTTCCGCTGCCTAAGAGTGACGTTGCGGGCAAAGGCGGGTGCACTGACGTCACCATCTTTGAACGAATCAGAATCGCGGAGTCCGTTGTTAACTGGGGGAGCGAGGGTGGAGCGAGGGTGTCCAAATGGTATCTCGCTGTATAGGAAATACAGAGAGATATCATTTGGCTGGCCAGGTAACCAAGTTATAGGTAAGTTCAGTGGAGAGGCGAGCCCACCCACAGTAAGAATGTATGTTGTTCACAGGCAAAAGGAGAAAGTCAATTTGTCAACTGAACAAAAGTTTATTTGGTCGAATACGTTTAGTAGCTCGTCCAAGCTGCTTCTTCAGTTCTGGTCAGACGCTGGTGGACACTTGCCTATATCTGCCTGAAGGGAGGAGCTAACTATAATGAAATTACTTTGAAACTACCACACCTACTTGTTTACATTTTCTGTTAGTTAGGTGACCTGCGTGAAGTTGGCCCCCCATCAAACGCACACCTACACAAAAACTATGTCAATCGTTTGTGCTGTTTTGTGCTGTTTTGTGCTGCAAAAAGTTTTGTTTGTTCTGCTTTAGTTTTTGAGATATTAACGATTCTTTTATAGGTCAAATTGGGGTCAGCCAGCCCCCCCTCAAAAACTAAAGCAGCACAAATGAAACTTTTTGCAGCACAAAACGGCACAAACGAAGCACAAATGATTGGCACCATTTTGGGCAATTTTAGAGCATTTTTAAGCTTCGTGGGGGGCTGGCTGACCCCAGTTTGACCTATAAAAGAATCGTTAATATCTCCAAAACTAAAGCAGCACAAACGAAACTTTTTGCAGCACAAAACAGCACAAACGAAGCACAAACGATTGACACCATTTGTGTCCAACCGCAGGAAAACCAATACCAAGTCGTCGCGGAGGCGTTTTGAGTTATTCACAGATTCTGAAAGTAGTGATGTCTTACATGTGAAAATCTGACAATATTTTAAAAAGTTATCTCTATTTGAAAGCAGCCATAGCAGATCCCAGAAATTCCAGAAACAGCCTCTCAAAGTTTGGTCTCTTCAGCCTTCCTTGCCTAACAAGCATTTTTGAAATTAAATATGTATGTTTTTAATGTCACTAATGCTGTTATCTGAAACATGGAGAGGCTTCTTCATGATCTCAACGAGCACATTATGCAAAAAACACAAAAAACGCATTTCCTGATGTAGTGAGACGCGCACCTTAACCAGCGGGCCAATCACGTAGCGCCCCAAGCCTTGATGAGGGAGACTGGTTTCACCTGTTGCACTCTCTCCTCACCTCTGGCATCCAACACGGTGTAGCAGCCACTGGGACAAGAAGGCTCCGTGTTTTATATTAACTTAAACCCGCTCAATTCCCGGTCTACGGTCGTGACTTGGCCGTGTCTGTGTGCGGGCTGTCCCTGGCGGGTGCGTGTACAAACTGTATTGGGCTTAGGCAGAGCAGGTGTGTCCTGCGCCCCCCCCCACCCCTCTCGTTCCGAGCGGAGCGTCTCCTCGGCTTTTGAGTTCCCCGCGGGCCTCCCCTGTGGGATTGGGTCATCCCCTCTGGAGCTAGCTTTCCCCCGGCGGAGTTTGTCGCTCCTCTGGGCCTGGACGCCTCCTACCTTCGTGGTGTCGGCCCCTAATGGACAGTACCATTGCCGTATTCACCAATCGAGTTATAACTTTTTTTTTGGTTAATATTTTATTGTGTGTGTGTGTGAGTGAAAGGAATTGTAAACATTGTTTAAAACATTTTAATATGGAATAATAAATTTTTTGTACCATTTTGTAAACTGGTGTCTTGCCTACTGCTTATGAATTACCCCCCCACTCGGTCACTACATACTTGGCGTTGCTGGCAGGACCGGGCTTGAATTTTATGGAGGCAAGACACCATTTTAATATACTTTTTTGTGTGTAAAATCTTGTTTTTAGCATTGACAGTGTTTTTCCTTTTTCTGTAGCAGTGTTACACATGTGAGGCAGGAGACCAGTAGCAGCACACTGTTTCATGTCATTTTGATTGTGTTTTTGCATGTTTTGGTTTGCTGTGTCTATTTAGTATTTAGCTGTGTTCTTTATTGCATGTTTTGTTTTTAGACATGTACATAATGCTATTCTGTTTCTTCTAGCTCTGCCAATATTGAAAGCACCTTGCTCCAGATAAAAGTGAAACTGCATTTTTAGTAAGTTGCAGCGCGTTTTTGTAAAGTGAATATGGAGGGTCAGCTATTGGAGTTACAGGAAATGGTCATCCAGCTGAGGGCTGAGAATGAACGGCTGCGCCAAGAGCGCCTATCTGCTTCTGATGCGAGTGCAGGGACGTCCTCTGCACCCACTGCACATGGTGTTCCCTCACAGGTTACCGGGGGTGTTGACCGACTGGTTTTCATCCCACGGGATCGTAAATGCCCCATGTTTAGGGGTAAGAAAGGCATTAGTTTGGGCGAGTGGTTAGAGGAAGCAGAAGCATGCATGCGGGCCAGACATTTATCCTTAACTGACCAAGCATTTTTTCTTTTTGACCATATGGAAGGGGAGGCTCGCGAGGAAATTAAATTTAGATCTGTAGAAGAGCGACGTGACCCAACTAGGATCATTGCGATCTTACAGGAGCTTTATGGGTGTGCAGAGTCCTATGTTGCCCTGCAGGAGGCGTTTTTTCTCGGCGACAGCAGGAGGGGGAGACTTTGCTTGAATACTCCCTTACTTTGAAGTCTTTGATGGAAAGGGTGAAACGGCGCGCTCCAGATAATGTTCCAAATTCTGAAATATTGTTGCGTGATCAATTTGTGGAGCAGGTTTTAGACTGCGCGCTTCGTCGAGAATTAAAACAGTTTGTCCGACGCACGCCTACAGCTACGTTGTTGGATGTCAGAGGTGAAGCAATGAGATGGGAGCGTGAGGGGTTGCCATCGGGTGTGCGTGGCCGGAGTAATTCTGTCCCTTCAGCCTTGGGTTTTCAATGCATGGTGCAGGGTGGCCGCCAGCGGTTGGATCCGCCGGCCTCTGAGATTAGTGAGATGAAGGAGCTTCTACGACGTCAGCAGGAACAATTGGACAAACTGACGCAGAGCATCACAAGGCTACAGACTATTCACTCGCGCCACCGTCCCCAGAATTTACGTAGCCGCTCCCCTCGTCCAGGTCCAATAATTTGTAACCGTTGCCAACAGCCTGGACACATCGCTCGGCATTGTGATGGACCACGTGTTTCACATCCTCCGTTAGTGCATAATGATGTTCATCCACCACAGTCGTCGGAAAACTAATGCCCACCGTGCTGCCGAGCCACAGCTCGGGTGGGGCATCCACTGGCTCCGAAGACGCAAGGATTATGTTGGAAGTTGATTTCCATGTGTCCCCACCTTGACGTAGGTATGGGTGGCGCCCCTGTACCTTGTCTTGTAGACACTGGATCTATGGTTTCTACAATTACGGAAAGTTTCTTTCGCACACATTTTGAACCCTGGGGTGATGAACGCCTTAAAGCCTGTCATTGGTTAGAGCTTAAAGCTGCCAATGGGTTAACTATCCCTTATATTGGGTATCTTGAACTTGACGTTGTTCTTTGTGGGAAGTTGATGCCTCAATGCGGTGTTTTGGTGGTGAAAGATCCACCGGGGCGGATTGCATCTCAAGTCCCCGGGGTCCTAGGAATGAACATCATTAGTAAATGTTATCGGGAGCTGTTTGGTCAGTATGGACCTACCTTGTTTGGAGAAACGTTGGTGTCGTTTCCAGCGCCCTTAGCTGACGCTTTGCAGAAATGTCATGTAGCTAGCATCAGGCCAGTTTTAGACAACTTGGGGAAAGCAAGGGTTCGAGGAAAGAAGGCTTGTCGTATACCTGGAGGAGCAATGAAGATTGTAACGGCGACATGCTCAGAATATTTTTCTGAGGGGACCGTGCTATTTGAGCCACCGGAATCTGGCTTACCGGCGGGTCTTCTGGCGTCTCCCGCCTTGGTCCGCGTTATTCGGGGAACTGTTTATATCCCCGTGGTGAACGTTGGGGTTACTGAGGTGCTTCTCTATTCTCGCACTGTTATTGGCACTCTGGATGATGTCAGAGTTGTCAGCCTGCCCACCGGTGTTGAAGTTTCATCTATTTCTGCCCAAGTGGCGGGACACACTGGTTCCTCAGTCCTCGATCAGATTGAGTCGATTGACTTTTCACATTTGTCTTCTGATGACCGCAATGCGGCTTTTTCTCTGCTTCAGAAGCATGCGTCTGTCTTCTCCGCTAATGAACAAGACCTCGGCTGTACGAATCTCATCTCTCATGACATCCCGTTGCTCGATGACATTCCCATTCGGCAAAGGCATCGCCGTATTCCACCTTCTGAATATGAGGTTGTGAAAGAGCACATCAACCAGCTGTTGGAAACCAAGGTCATAAGGGAGAGTTCGAGCCCCTATGCTTCACCAATAGTGCTTGTCCGCAAAAAGGACGGGAGCTTACGGCTTTGTGTAGATTACAGACAACTAAATTCCAAGACGAGGAAGGACGCATTTCCACTCCCACGGATAGAAGAAACATTGGATTCTTTGTCGGGTGCTTGTTGGTTCTCCACAATGGACCTTGCAAGTGGGTACAATCAAGTCCCAGTCACTGAAGGAGATAAGCCTAAAACTGCATTTTGTACCCCCTTCGGTTTGTTCGAATGGAACCGAATGCCGTTTGGTCTTTGTAACGCTCCCAGCACTTTTCAGAGGCTGATGCAGCGGATTTTTGGAAGTCAGCAGGGCCAATCGTTACTTTTATATCTGGACGATATCGTGGTCTTCTCTTCTGACACCCGCCAGCACCTGGAAAGGTTGGATGGAGTGTTAAGCAGGCTGCATGTGGAAGGTCTTAAGGTCAAGCTTTCAAAGTGCAGTTTCTTCAAGCAGGAAGTCAATTACTTGGGTCATGTAATCTCCGATCGTGGTGTGTCTTGTGACCCTGAGAAGGTCAGAGCAGTGGCTGAATGGCCGGTTCCCACCACGGTTTCCGAACTTCGATCCTTCATCGGATTTGCAAGTTACTATCGACGTTTCGTGGAAGGGTTTGCGAGGCTAGCTGCGCCCTTACATCGGAAGGTGGCTGAACTATCAGGCAAGTCCAAGAGAACTAAAAATCGTGATATTGAGGACTGGGACCAGGAATGCCAGGAAAACTTTGAGATCTTGAAGATGAAGCTTATAAGGGCACCTGTACTGGCATATGCAGACTTCACTTTGCCATTCATCCTTGAGGTGGATGCAAGCTTTTGTGGCCTGGGAGCAGTGCTCTCTCAGGAGCAAGAGGGAAAAGTGCGTCCCATTGCCTATGCAAGTAGAGGGTTGCGAAGAACTGAACGAAACATGTCAAATTATAGTTCGATGAAGCTTGAACTTCTTGCTTTGAAGTGGGCAATCAGTGAAAAATTTCGAGAGTATCTTCTTGGCCACAAATGTGTGGTATATACAGACAACAACCCGTTGAGCCACTTGTTGACTGCCAAATTGGGAGCTGTTGAACAGCGCTGGGCTGCGCAACTCGCATCTTTTGACTTCGAACTGCGCTATCGGTCTGGGAAAAGTAATGTTAATGCAGACGCCCTGTCACGCCAGAAAGACCTTAACCCAGAGGACATGGCTGCTTTGGGCCCCGGGTCAATGGTGCCAGTTTCTTTACAGCAGGCGGCACCTTTGCAGATGGTCGAGGTGACTCAGACTGTGGTGTTTGCTTTGCCTAGTCATTCCCCAAGCGACGTTAAGGCCCTTCAGGACGCAGATCCTGTTATTCAGGAGGTAGCAACTTTTTGTGTGTGTGTGTGAGTGAAAGGAATTGTAAACATTGTTTAAAACATTTTAATATGGAATAATACATTTTTTGTACCATTTTGTAAACTGGTGTCTTGCCTACTGCTTATGAATTACCCCCCCACTCGGTCACTACACTGAGAATCTGTAATGCCGACATGTGCCCTCAGCTTCTGTGGTGGGACACATTTTGAGCCATTTTAGAGCATTTTTAAGCTTCGTGGGGGGCTGGCTGACCCCAATTTGACCTATAAAAGAATTGTTAATATCTCAATAACTAAAGCAGCACAAACAAAACTTTTTGCAGCACAAAACAGCACAAACAAAGCACAAACGATTGACATAGTTTTGTGTAGGTGTGCGTTTGATGGGGGGCCAACTTCACGCAGGTAGTTAGGTGGGCCTATTCAATATGCATTGGGAGTGGAGTGTGGGGTCTTTTTAGCAGAACCTTTCAGGGGCCATAATGCGTGTTTTCACACCTCTGGACCTGACCTGGCTAACCCTATTGTTTTCTTTGTTTGTTTTGATTTAGGTTTGAGGATAGAGTTATAGATGGACAAGTGGTGTCTGAGACTTCCATTTCTGTTCAAGGAATGGAGGTCTCGGACATAATTTGTCTAGTAGGTGTAGTCGTTTCAAAGTAATTTCATTGTAGTTAGCTCCTCTCTTCAGGCAGATATAAGGCAGTGTCCACCAGCATCTGACCAGAACTGAAGAAGCAGTCTGGATGAGCTGAGAAACTTTTGTCCAGTTGACAAATTGAATTTCTCCTTTTGCCATGGATTCAACCTGGACGACTGAGGGATTCTACACACATATGTTGTTCACAGTAAAACTTATGTATTTAAATAAATACAAAATGATAAGCCTAATGCTATAGTGTGGAACATTCCAGGCAAAGCAAAAACATCTCCATGGTAACAAGCAGGTGGCAAACCTACTGCGAGAAAAGGCTCCTTGCTCACAGTATGACTGCATCTGTTCCAGAGTATTATAGAGATACACTTGTAACAGAATAAGTAGTTGAAGTTGCATAGACACAGATGTGTGGACTTTCTGGGGTGGCACATCACTGGCATGGAAATAGAAAGTTAAAGCCCCAGTGTGTAGGATTCGTGGCGCATAGGTGGATGGTGCTATTGCACTTTCTGTTTTAGCTACGGCAGACCTCGAGGGTCACCCGGGCGCGCGAATGAGCTGCGAGCCGCGCGGTCCCGTTTTTTTTTCTCATGAAAACACACATTCCTGATCATGTACCATGACACTCTACACATCAAATGAAACCTTACAGTCTCCTCTTTTTGACTATGCAATTCATTTCCCGGCACAACAATCACTCCCCGAGCACATGGGGCTTTTATACGGAAAAGCACAAAACGAGGTTAGCTTACCTTAGAATGCTTTGCACAGGTCAAACTCTGTATTTCACCATAAACTTGCTCTCAATCTGTCCGTAAGGATCCAGCGAATAAAATCCAGTAAAACATTTTAGTCCAAAACACGTGTTAGATCCATTACGACGTCTGATCCGGCAGCATGCTTGTGTTGTTTACCCAAAACCACGAGCCTTGCCGAAGGCGGAGCCCAAATGTCCTTCTGCGGCTCTCGTATTCAAAATGGCTGCCTCTGCATGGGGAAGATCCCCCTTTTATGTGACTATATCTAAGTCCAAAAGAATACTTTGATTTCATGATGGAAGTGAAAAGGCTTGGAAAACAATGTATTTTTGAATGGGTATCTTCAATTTCAGTAATTAACGGGTAAAAATCTTACACACTGTTCCTTTAAAGCTCTACTTTGGAACATTCTGCATGGAGACATTAGATGTAATACTGTGGAATATTATAGCCAAAGAATAACATTTCCATGGAAACAAGCAGGCCAGATGTGGAGATGCATCACCTGTCCAGCCTGAAGAACACGCTCTGACAAAACTTTCAAAAATGCGTGATTGACAGGCAGATTAACCAATCAAATAGGTACATGCTCTGTTTGCGTTAAAAAAGAAACATGGCTCTTTACATATAAAAAGGAGAAAGATCTAGCACCAAAAAAGCACGAAACTATTACTTATTTCAGATAAAAGTTCCATATTTTGTTTTCAATGTTACGAGAATTTTCAAGAGGAGATGATTTTGCATTTGAGGGACATAGGTTGGACAGAGGTTTTTCACCCTTTAGTAGTGTCCGGTTCCAAACTCTTCTGGATTCACAGAATGTAGAGAAGCTCACTGAGAGGAAAAGACACATGTTTTCCAGTACAATAAGCACAACCAAAAAAAAAAAAAAAAAAAAAAAAAAATCTACATTTTTGGGTAAAGTTTTGGCCATAGTGTGGCTTTAGGTGTAATATAGATGTAATTATTTTTATAAGTTGATTTTTACTACATGAACAGATACAAATAAACCACTTCAGACTTGTTTCATTTTCTCTGTAAAACAAAATTCAGAATCAGAATCAGAATCATTTATTAATGGCCACACAACAAGTTGGTGGAATTTGTTTCCGGTACAGCAAGAATGCTCACATCTCTTCTGTGTCTATTACAGGACAAACCAAATATACAACACACTTACACAATACGACATACAACAACAGATAAATGACCAGTTATAAGCGGGATTGATTTAGAGTCCGGATGGCAGTGGGAAAGAAACTGTTGGTGAATCTGACAGTTTTGGAAGTGATGGATCTGTAGCGCCTCCCAGAGGGCATGAGTCTGAACAGATTATTGGCAGGGTGTGTGGGGTCTGAGGTGATTCTATTGGCTCTTTGTGTGATGCGTCTGTGATACAGTGTGTCTATGGAGGGGAGAGTGTGACCAGTGATTTTAGTTGATTTATTTATAATGCGTTGAAGTTTGTGTTGTGAATGTGAATCCAAATTACCGAACCAGACTATTATTGATGATGTAAGGACGCTTTCAATTATTGCTGTGTAGAACTGAAGAAGGATGTTGTGTCTGATTCTGAATTTTTTTAATTGTCTGAGGAAAAACAGTCTTTTATTGGCTTTTTTGTATGTTTCGTTTGAATGCTGTTTCCATTTTAGTGTATGATTGATATGGGTACCCAGAAATTTAACTGTCTCTGTAATGGTGATTGTTTCATTAGGGACCGAGCCCCGAAGGGGGACGAAGGTCCCTATTGTTGTTGCTTTGTTTCCCTATTATTATTATTATTATTATTATTATTATTATTATTATTATTATTATTCTTGTTCTTGTTCACACTCGCTGGGGCAATTTTGAGCATGTTCCCATGCTTCAAAACGAACGAAACTTTGCACGGGCATCACAAAGTGCTGCCAGTACGACCACACAAAGTCCCGTCCCCCAGTGACCCCCCGGAGCTCGATAGCGCCCCCTAGCGCGTTGTCTTTCGGGGCTGGCATACCGTTTAAGATAGGCGCACGAAATTCGGTAGGGACGTGTATCTCAATAAGACGAACAAACGCCTCACTGCAATGTCATGGCCACGCCCAACAGGAAGTGAGATAATTGGGCTTTTGTGTGATTTTTGGGTATTGGACATAGAATGGAATTTGAAACACTTCTCCTACACCGTACCTCAGATGGGCTTAAATTTTGGTGAACATAATCTTAAGACGTTGGAGATGTTAAATTGCGAAGGATTTTCAAATAGGCGGTAATATGACGATACGGCGGATCGATAAATTTAGGTATGGAATTTGAAACACTTCTCCTACACCGTACCTCAGATAGGCTTAAATTTTGGTGAACATAATCTTAAGACGTTGGAGATGTTAAATTGCGAAGGATTTTTAAATAGGCGGTAATATGACGATACGGCGGATCGATAAAATTAGGTATTTATTGAATGGGAGTGATGAGTTATGAATGGGAGGTATTTGTTGCTAGGCAACGCCCTGATCAAAGGTCTTTGATCTTTGTAC
This sequence comes from Paratrypauchen microcephalus, assembly GCA_036785185.1. Lineage (NCBI taxonomy): Eukaryota > Metazoa > Chordata > Actinopteri > Gobiiformes > Gobiidae > Paratrypauchen > Paratrypauchen microcephalus. Next base: position 7,904,114 of record JAVJIX010000031.1, on the reverse strand, counting down.
CTTTGATCTGATATAGCTGCAAGCAGCAATGTGGGGACAAGCATCGAAGGTTCATGTAGGCCTCAGCATGTAGGCCACATGCAGGGTCTGACAGGGTCTGACAGGGTCTGACAGGGTCTGACAGGGTCTGTTCTGACAGGGTATCTACAATGTCATGGCCACGCCCAACAGGAAGTGAGATAATTGTCCCAGGCACACGAAATTTGGTATGGCTGTGCGTCTCAGTAAGACGAACAAACGCAGGTGCGAGGTCCCGACCAACGCCGCTTGCGGCTTTAATTATCAATTGTGATTGGTGTTTTCTGTGAAGGTGAGCGTGCAAAATCAATTATGAGTTCCTTTGTTTTTGATGTATTGAGGAGCAGGTTGTGACTTTGACACCAGGAGGTTACATGGGAGATTTGCTTACGGTAATGACTTTCATTATTGTCAGTGATGAGTCCAATTATTGTTGTGTCGTCAGCATATTTGAATACGGATATAGAATTGTGGATGGATGTCAGTGTATTGGTGTACAGAGAGAACAGCCAGGGGGAGAGGACACATCCCTGGGGAACACCGGTGCTGAGGGTCAGGGGCTGGGATGAGAGGCCACTCATCCTGACCCGCTGCTTTCTCTCTGACAGGAAGCTCCTGATCCAGTGGCATAGGGTGAGAGGAGTGTTCATGTCCAGCAATTTATTGAAGAGTTTGACCGGGTCAATAGTATTGAAGGCGGAGCTAAAATCCAGAAACAGTACACGGGCATAGGTGTGAGGAGTCTCCAAGTGATGTAATATTCGGTGAAGAGCCAGGTTCACCGCATCCTCTACTGACCTATTGGCTCAAAAATTCCAAAATTTTTAGAAAATAGTTTAGCTGGTTTAGCCCTGGTCCGGGGTAAGTCCTGGTTTATTCCTGGTTAATCTGAACCACTAACATGTCTCGTCCTGGTTTAGATAAATCTTGGTTTAGTCCATAAATAACTGGTTAATAATAATCCTGGATTGGTCCTGCTTTAGTCCTAGTCTAGTCCTGATTTACTCCATGAATCATAGATAGGTTTTATCCTAGTCTTGGTTTCACCCTCGTTTAGACCATGATTCACAGTTTAGTTCTAGTCTAGTCCTGGTTCTAGTCTAGCTGGTTCAGGCCTGTAAAACATTCTGAAAAGTCTAGAAAGAGTTAGTGTGAGATAATCAAGTTAGACGTTATGCAGTGAGGTCTACTTTGAGTGGCTGCGTGACAAAAAAACACTGCAGGAGTCAGAGAGTTGGACAAATACATCCTTGAGAGGAACAAATCGTACAGAATCTAACTTTTCATCACTGGTATTGTTGTTTTTGTTGTGAGGGTATTGGAGGTTACTATCGTGCTTGGGCGTATCGTGGCACGCTCTGGGCCCGACCTGTTGGCAGTGACACGAGTAGAACACGCACTGTGCTTTTTATTTCCTTGCTGATATAAAGACTCACCTCAAATTAACCCGGGATTTCCTCATTCTGAGAAAACCACGTGACCATGTTTTAATGTTCCTACTGCAGACGAAGTGCTGGCTATCTCATACTGGGTACTTTCAAATGGACAATAAAAATTAGATAGAAGAAGTACAATTAAGCACCTTAAAATGGGGGTGGATAGTGACTAATGGAGTAGATTTTTTTTTTAGAAATCTATCTACGCGTTTGTAACTGAGTATAACTCTAGCCATGTGAGTGAAATTAGTTATATCCTCCTGGGACCCGAAGAAATAAAGTGTCTCTAAATTATTATTATTATTTTAATTTTCTATTTGGAGGTAAATGAACACCTTAGCATTTACATTTTGTTAATTTTATTTTTAATTCATATTTTTGTAACTTGTCCTCTGTAATTTATTTCTTTATTTCAGGGACAGTGCATATTAATCGACACTGTAGTAAAAAGGGACTGTAATAGTGTTAAATCCATGTCAAGTTAACCTAACCTAAACCTAACCAAAAAAAAAAAAAAAAAATCGCTCAGTTTTACAGTCGCCTCAAAAAGTTTTTAGACTCCTTTGTAATGTATTATTTATTTATGTAGTTTATTTATTATTTTTTTATGTTTTATTTAAAATTTGTATGTATTATTTATTTACTTATTTATGTATTTTATTTAGATATATATTTTATTGTTATGTATTTTATTTATATATTTTAGATTTTTGATTGTTTATGTATTATTATTATTATTATTATTATTATTATTATTATTATTATTATTATTATTAATAATAATAATAATAATAATAATAATAATAATAATAATAATAATAATAATCATAATTTTTTATCATAGTGCAGCCAGAAACTAGAGTCTATCTCAAAACTTAAATCTCAAAACTATAAAGGACACAAATGAATGGGCGGGTCTCAGGAGGATATCTTAAAGGAAAAGTAACATTTTTTTTTACAATCTGAGCCTTCTTTCGGCAATAAAACAAGTAGTTTTACTCACCCATTTGCCTGGAAGAATCCATGACTCATCGCTGTACCAGCGAGTGAGTCTGGTAACGCTTGATCCACAGAATGCGCTGCGGTTGCGCGTAGACAGACAGCTAAGTGAACCAATCAGAGATTGCGCCATCTTGATTCAAAACTGAGGCGGAACTTCCGCTGCCTAAGAGTGACTTTGCGGGCAAAGGCGGGTGCACTGACGTCACCATCTTTGAACGAATCAGAATCGCGGAGTCGGTTTGGAACCGGAGGAGCGAGAGTGGATGGAGAGTGTCCAAATGGTATCGCGGTGTATAGGAAATACAGAGAGATATCATTTGGCTGGCCAGGTAACTCACCCATAGCAGTTTGGTGTCAATTGGAGTAGTATCGCAGAACTTATGTTGAGCCGTTCTGTTCTACTAATGATCCAGTATCCGTTAGCGTGAGTGCTTGGGGCACTGATTTGCGCTCTCCAAATAACACAAACTTTAGCACTTTTCAAACCACAGAAGATTGCTGTGTCAGGGTAGACTTTTAGTGGATTCCAAAACGGCCTGAAACCCGATATCGCAACAGAAAAGTAAAGTTCAGAGCGGTGTTAGCTTCTTTCGGACTAGCGGTGTTTACAAAACAGCTGAGTTCACGCATGCGCACTGTCCTCTCTGATGATGTCATCAAATGAAACTATAGCTGCATATCGGGTTTCAGGCCGTTTTGGAATCCACTAAAAGTCTACGCTGACACAGCGATCTTCTGTGATTTGAAAAGTGCTAAAGTTTGTGTTATTTGGACACCGCAAAGTAATGCCCCGAGCACTCACGCTAATGGATACGGGATCATTAGTAGAACAGAACGGCTCAACATAAGTTCTGCGATACTGCTCCAATTGACACCAAACTGCTATGGGTGAGTAAAACTACTTGTTTTATTGCCGAAAGAACGCTCAGATTGTAAAAAAAACGTTACTTTTCCTTTCAATTATAAAAGTTATTCAGTACTGTACAAATCCAAATTGTGTAATATGTCTGTATGTTTGTATCAGCCCCCAGTTGGTCAGAGTATTCTTTCAGCCCTGGAATTGCCAATTATATTGTTATTATATTATATTATGATGTGTGAGCTACTATGTCCAAGTAATTTCCCTTGTGGATCAAATAAAGTTTGTCTATGTCCAAGCCTAAAAGGTCGCTGTTAACTTGAAAACTAATGCAGGATTATTCAAACAAGTGTGAGAGAAACAAAACACAACCCCAGGTATTTTTTGAGGAGGTAACAGCTTTATAACATGGCTTAAAGCTTACAAGAGTTAATTATGCATAATATATGGGGGCAGCAGTAGCTCAGTTGGTAGAGCGCATGCCTAGTGATCCAGAGGTTGGCAGTTCGAATCCCGGACGGATGGACCGCGTGTGATCCCAGCTCCCACAGATGAGCGCTGCCGTTGTGTCCTTGGGCAAGACACTTAACCCCACCTCGCCCCCCAGTGTCTGCGCCCCCATGGCAGAAGATACATCAAGCCACCATTTGAGATTTTCATGCCAAATCGAGGTGAACTTCCATGACCTATTAAACAGTTTATCCAAGTTTCTATGAAATTCATTCTGTGACGAGGTCTGAACAGCTGCATGGTGCAAGGGCAGGTACAAACAGATGAGCTACTGTAATGAATCCTTATGCAATGTTCTGGACTGTAACTTTAAGATGCATGATGTACCTTTTATGGAAGAGGGTCTATGACATATTTATCTCCATGGTGATATTTTATTTTTGTCTGGAATGTGACACAACATTGATCTATCTGTGTTATTTCATAATATATTTTCATGGGGGCTGGTGCATTGTGTTCTGGGCAGCTGAACACTGCTTGGACTGCTGCCCCCGCGACCCAGAAAATGGAAAAGCGGAAGAAGATGAATGAATGAATGAATGAATGAATGAATTTTCAAAAATAAAACACGAGTCCCTTTCCACAGATCTGACCTATAAGTTTGCTTCGTGGTGTCTCCATTAAATATATGTATGTAAGATTTCTGGTTGGGAGTCCATTACCTTCTTGTCTCCATGGAGATGTTATTGCTTTGTCAAGAATGTTCAGCAGTATGGCATACACTAGCAATAACATCACCAAGCAGATCACTGAAACTGCGGGGATGAAACGAGGTGGAAGTTAGAGTTTGATGACAAAAATCTTAATTTCAAGAGCAGGTGGTAGAAGGCGATAGGCTATCAGTGTCTTGGAGTTGGAGTGTCCTGAATGACGGATTATGGGGTGCAGGACTGCAATTGCTGGAGGAAAGGTATTACATTGTAGGTGGTGTTGACTGATCTATTATTGTTAGAATGAATGTCCCTTCTGAATTAGTCAGACCCCCAAAGAATGGTGGAATATTAGAGCGGAGTGACGATGAAGCTGAAGATTAATTGTGCAACTCGAGGGCTACAGGATACATTATAATATGGGAAAAGCTAGTAATTGAAATTTGAATGGACCCAATTAGGAAATTGAAAAGGCGGCAAATTTTAAAGTACTTTAAAGATCCCATGACATGGTACTTGTTGATGCTTTTATATGGCTCCTTAATGGTTCCCTAATACTGTAAATGAATCCTTCTTCAAAATCAACACTCAGTGCATGAGAAACAGAGATAAGATGAGAAAGAGTCATAAATATCTCTCTCAAACTCTTTATTCTGGGCGTTGTTGCTTGAATGCAAATGAGGAGAAAAGAGCTGGCCTATTGTAGAGGGTGGGGACGTGGCCAAACTCTCCGGCTCTGAGCTCTCAGCTGATCCATTTCCGTGTTTTTGCACAGGGGGAGAGATTTGAAGCGTTCCATTGAAAAATAAACACATTTCCACAGAAAATAAAATTAAACCACTGCTGTTCAAAGGTCCAGAGGCTCAGATAAAGGACTTCCGAGCCTAGAAACACTCGGACGTGCCTCCAGGCAAATAAAAAAACGCATTTCACATTGCCTAGCGCATTCGCAGTCCAAACTCTCTGGGCGTGATTTACAGAGACGCTGAGTACAGACAGACGGGGGTGGAACTGCATTTGCATTTCTTTTTTCGATCTGACGTCAATAAGTTTCCTTGTTCAAACTCGCCCGTTTGAGCTCTGATTTTTTGTAACGCAGAAAAGGATCGCAAATGCTCAGTTTACACATTTCACAACTTTTAACCATGGGGGGGGGGGGGGGGGGGCTAAACAGGGTAGGGGAGCTCACATTAACGTTCAAAAACCTCAGAAAGTGAACATTTCATGCCATGGGACCTTTTAACAGCAAAATCTCCTCTTATTCTGCATAAAAACTGCTAACCTGCACTGCAAATTTCTTTGATCTGGCGAAGATTTTAAAACTTATATCAGGTTATTCATCTTGTTTTCAAATTTATTACCTACTTACTATTTCCCGGAGACTGCTTATTTCTAGTCTATAGGTAGTTCATTTTAAGATAACTTGTCAAGTAAAATTATCTTGCTGAAAAAACAGCTCATTTCACTAGCTTTAAGTCATTTTCCGATAGATTTAAGTGTTTATATCTTAATTTTTTTTTTTTTTTTTTGCAGTGTTTAGTTTAGATCTGTACAAACATGCTCTGAGATGTGATTCTTGTGTTCTAGTTTGTCAGTTCATATCACTATTTTTGTTAATTCTTCTGAATGTGTTTTAGGGTGACAGTTGCTCAGTTGAGTGTTTGTCCACTGATCTGAAGGTTGACGGTTCGAATCCCACTCTCAACATAAACATCACGGGTAAAGCAGTCAGATCCACTGCGATTCCAGCTCCCACAGGTGAATACTGCCATTGTGTCCTTGAGCAAAACACTTAACTCACCTAGAGTCTGTATATACCAGTGTATGTATGTGTGATGTGTGCAGTGGGTGAGCTTTGAGCGCCTTCAAGGTGGAAAAGCGCTATTTAAAAAAGTGACCATGAACATTTGTCACCATGACCATTGTTTTGGAGTTAACTTTTGCTGGTGTGTTTACCCAATCCTGCATTAATCCAGTTAGCTGTGGATAGATTTAAAGCCCCAGTGTGTAGGATTCGTGGCGCATAGGTGGATGGTGCTATTGCACTTTCTGTTTTAGCTACGGCAGACCTCGAGGGTCACCCGGGCGCGCCGTAACGCGGACAGCTCTCGTACCCGCGCATGAGCCGCGCGCCGTGCGCCGCTACTGTATAAATAAAACGCGGTCCCGTTTTTTTTTTTTTCTCTCATGAAAACACACATTCCCGATCATGTACCATGACACTCTACACATCAAATGAAACCTTACAGTCTCCTCTTTTTGACTATGCAATTCATTTCCCTGCACAATAATCACTCCCTGAGCACATGGGGCTTTTATACGGAAAAGCACAAAACGAGGTTAGCTTACCTTAGAATGCTTTGCACAGGTCAAACTCTGTATTTCACCATAAACTTGCTCTCAATCTGTCCGTAAGGATCCAGCGAATAAAATCCAGTAAAACAATTTAGTCCAAAACACGTGTTAGATCCATTACGACGTCTGATCCGGCAGCATGCTTGTGTTGTTTACCCAAAACCACGAGCCTTGCCGAAGGCGAAGGCGGAGCCCAAATGTCCTTCTGCGGCTCTCGTATTCAAAATGGCTGCCTCTGCATGGGGAAGATCCCCCTTTTATGTGACTATATCTAAGTCCAAAAGAATACTTTGATTTCATGATGGAAGTGAAAAGGCTTGGAAAACAATGTATTTTTGAATGGGTATCTTCAATTTCAGTAATTAACGGGTACAAATCTTACACACTGTCCCTTTAAGAGGATGAAGTGGATAAGACAAAGCGTCGTGCCCAGTTGCTAAACCTCATCTGGTAAATGATCTACTCAGAAGCACACTGTATCATGACAGAAGTTAGAAAGAACGAACCCCACTTTGTAAAAAATCTATTTATAGTGACCTAGAAACAACAGGCACACTGTTAGCGAACAAGTTACACCACAATATGCTTTTAGTTCAAGGTGAAATAATAAGGCTGAGGTTAGCAGGTTCACTTCACAGCAAGAAGGTCCCTGGTTCAATTCCATGTGGAGCTTTTTTTTCTTTTAAAGGGACAGTGTGTAAGATTTTTACCCGTTAATTACTGAAATTGAAGATACCCATTCAAAAATACATTGTTTTCCAAGCCTTTTCACTTCCATCATGAAATCAAAGTATTCTTTTGGACTTAGATATAGTCACATAAAAGGGGGATCTTCCCCATGCAGAGGCAGCCATTTTGAATACGAGAGAGAAGGACATTTGGGCTCCGCCTTCGGCAAGGCTCGTGGTTTTGGGTAAACAACACAAGCATGCTGCCGGATCAGACGTCGTAATGGATCTAACACGTGTTTTGGACTAAATTGTTTTACTGGATTTTATTCGCTGGATCCTTACGGACAAATTGAGAGCAAGTTTATGGTGAAATACAGAGTTTGACCTGTGCAAAGCATTCTAAGGTAAGCTAACCTTGTTTTGTGCTTTTCCGTATAAAAGCCCCATGTGCTCGGGGAGTGATTGTTTTGCAGGGAAATGAATTGCATAGTCAAAAAGAGGAGACTGTAAGGTTTCATTTGATGTGTAGAGTGTCATGATACATGATCGGGAATGTGTGTTTTCATGAGAAAAAAAAAAAAAAACAGGACCGTTTTATTACAGTAGTGGCGCGGCTCGTGCGCGGGTCCCTCGAGGTCTGCCGTAGCTAAAACAGAAAGTGCAATAGCACCATCCACCTATGCGCCACGAATCTGGGGCTTTAAAAATTGTGCGGAAACTGCACTGCAGTTCTGTCATCTTTCTTTTCAAAGAACTGCAGTGCGGATCTGTTTTTCTTTTGCACAAATTTTATCTCTGGACCCTGCACACAGTCTCATGTTATATCCTCCTGAGACCCGCCCATTCATTTGTGTCCTTTATAGTGGACATTGAGTTAACCAGTCTGTCAAAATAAATAATACATAAAAATAACAATTAAAAAAAAAAAAAAAACTAAAATAAATAAATAAAAATAAATAGAAAATAAATAACACAGTACATAAAAATAAATTTAAAAAAATACTAAAATAAATAAATAAATAAAAATAAATAAATAAATGAATACAAAATAAATAATACATAAAAATAAATAAACAAATACTAAAATAAATGAATACAATAAATTAAAAGGGAGACTAAAAACTATTTGACGTGACTGTAGAAGCTTGTCAGAGATGTTGGTCATCAAAAAAAAAAAAAAAGTTTTTGTGATGTTGTTAACTTCACATGGATTTAACACCAAAATGTCCCTGACGTCCATTACGCAGGACACGTTACGAATATTATTATCATGAATACAAATAAAATTAACAAAATGTAAATGCTAAGGTGTTCATTTACCTCCAAATAGAAAATTAAAATAATAATAATAATAATTCAGATACACTTTTTTTCTTCAGGTCCCAGGAGGATAATGTGCCCTCATTAAAAACAAACCTGGAGTTGTATTTAGTATTTACTTTCATTCACACTTGTTTAATTAATCCGTTCATTCCAAGTTTTTTCTAAACACCCATAAAACATCACATTTTTCACATTTTGCCAGTTTTGGAAATGGAGATGCAGTTTATTGTGTGTTTAAGTGTGTTTTTTTTTCCAAATCCAGAAAATATTTTAAGTAAAAAATGTGAATGCATATCTCAAAGTGGCCAAAAGCATGTTTAAAATAGTTTGTGATGATCTCATGTACCTTACACATTACAAGCATCCTAATTATTCACCACAATGAGTTTACAACTAACACACAACTACTAACAACAACTAAAAACATCTTGCATGCTGACATAGCGTGCACTTCCTGATTGTTGGACAATAAAATGTTTTCTAACTGTACAAAAGCTGATTATACAATCTGTACTGGGGCTAAATTTAGCTGAAATACATGGGGAAAAATCAGATCCAGGAACTTTAAATCTACTCACTGGAAAGTACCTGTTGTCAGTGCATTAGCCCACCACTAACTCCTCTTTTTACACGCTGCAGTTGTTTTGACCTATTTTTCTGCAGGAGCCTTTAGCTTTTTTATAGGACTTGGCTAAATATAACAATTTGAACTACTTTGAATGGGAAATAAATAGCAACTGTGCTCTGGGTGGCACAGACATCATTTAAATACCAGATAATACATGTGGAAATCCATCAAAGATAAGGATGGTTATTTTGAGGAAAGCAGAACTAGACTAGAACTAAACCAGGTCTATAGGCCGCTACACACTACAGGATATTTTGGTCTTAGATTTTTAAACATATGACAAAAAGCTTACACCACTGACATGAGGAGAATCTTATGAGATTTTAAGTCTCCGATCGCAAAGACTGCACTGGGATATGGCTGCGGATCACAGGCTAAAGTTGTGAGCGCAGCGTTTCCTGTCTACAGTAAAACCACTCACTTTCAGACTCTGAAGTGTTCAAAAGATCAAAGCACTGCACTTCTAGTTTAGATGCAAGTCAGAACTGTGTTATTATTTGTGAAATGTGGTGCAGTACTTCAGGTACATGATTTTTTTAATGCATAGAACGTTGGCAATAAAGTACACAGGAAGTAGAGTCACTATCGCTAATCTGCAGCTTCACCCCAACCTGCGCGCTACGTAGATGTAAACAGACACAGGGTGTCCCAGGTGTGTGAAAGGAGGAACGCTCCGTCATCACGGTTAATGCTGTCCATGCCTCGTTTCCTGATTTCAATGGCCTCCTTGATCCAGTGTTTGAACTTGTTGTTTTCCGATCCAATGACTCGTGCCCCGTCCCAATCCATAATGTGGTTATTTCTTTTACAGTGGTCTGATATGGTGGGTTTTAGGTTTTCCTGCAATGGTTTGTCTTTTTGTGTTCTGGTGAGTGTCCCTGGTGTTTCCTGGGACACCTGGGACACCCTCCTCCAGAGAGCACTGGGCGACGAGAGGTAGTACATAAGAAAACAAAATGAACATCTTTGGTTTGGCCTTACTTTATTTCTCATCATAGGGGCTTCTGAACCGCTCTTAGTCTGACCCGTCCCCAGGACTTGTTTGCCTTGGATGACCCTACCAGGGGCATGAAGCCCCCGACAACATAGCTCCTGGGATAATTCAGGCACTCAAATCCTTCCACCACTTTAAGGTGGCGGTTCAGGGCGAGGGAGAGGGATGACAATATTCCAATTTATGTCAATGGGAGACCATAGAACTATAATAAAATCTGTAAGGTGAACTAAAGATGGGCTCGTATTGTTTTCAGTGGCCTGTGCTCATTGGTGCATGGGCCCAAAAATAATTTTCTCTTCCGCATTTACTTCAATACAGGCTCGAGCTCAGAGCGGGGCTAGGCTAAGTCTTACAAAGCTAACTTTTAGGCACTTTGAGGGTTTAAACATGTAAAAAAAAAAAAAAAAACAGTTCATGTTGTTATGTTGCAAAAATAAAAAAGAATCCCTACAAAATCCGACCTTTGTGAAAGATATGGATGCCCTGTCAGCTGAATTCCTCAAAAAATCCTTGGGAGAGTTCTTTCTGGGCCCAAGCTCCCAGGAGGGGCAGTACCTGGAGTGGTCACTAGTCATTCTCAAGCTGGGACAGATGGAGAATGCCTTATCCAGTTTTTATTATAGATCCATGTGGGAGCCAGGGTCAGAAGGAGCTGGAAGAGCCTGCATCCAAACGTTGTATTTGTGTTTGGTGTTACGACCTGACAGATCAGTTCAGAGTCACACAGACATCACACACATGAGGAGCACAACGGCTTCATGATCGCACACGAAGATATAAAGTTGGGTCACACCTTCCTAAACTTGGGGAGAAGCGAATCGCAGGCAAAATTAGGCTGTTACGTGTGCAGTCAGCCAATGCCCAACACAAAGTTATAAAAACAGTCTCCGTTTATCTGGGATACAAAACTACACACGCACACAAAAAAAAAGAAACAAAACAACAGAATAAAGTTTACACAGGTATCCTACAGTCCTGCACCACTGGCGTGCGCACGTGACTTGGCCGTCCTCCCACCAGTCCAACTGCCCATAGTCTCCAGAAGTCCATGGAATGCACGGAATCCTCTCCAGTGGCACCCTCGAGGCAGAGAGTCCGCAGAAAACGTGTAATCCAAGGCGCTAGAGCAGCACCCACAACACAAATACAAGCTCACGGCACCGCCACCTGCCGTCCGTACCGAGCTTCTTCTGGCTTGGGTCCTGGACCTTCCGGTGTGTCTTCAGTGGGGTCTGTCTTCTCTCTAAGTGAGATGTGAACTGTGGTGTTTATATACCAGCCAAGATCAAGGATAAAAGATCAAAGAATAAAGCATTAAAGTGGGCCAAATATGGTCATGCTTCCTGGACATCAAGTGAACCAATCGGAAAACATTTCCTGCACGTCGGGGCGGGACAGGAAGTGTTCGAGAACTCATAAGATGGCTGCCCACATACATGGAACTCACAAAATGGCGACACACATAGAAAACACACAGAAATGGCATATTACAACATATTTACATATGCAAACTAAAATACAACAAATAAAATAAAATAAACAAAACGCTTGTCCGTAACACCCTCCCCCTTAAAGTGAAAATTTTGATTTCAAAGATCAAAATTTTCATTCATGTCCCTCATTCAACCCACACCACCCTGAGGTCTCGGCAAAGGTCCCACACAATCCACAATCACCCTGGAGAAAGGTTCACCGAGGGCTGGGACGGGTTTCAGGGGAGCCACAGGAGGGTCTAGCTGATGCTTGCCAACCATCTGACAACTATGAGATGTCCTGCAAAAGTTACCCACATCCTTACGTAGCCAAACCCCATCTTTGAGGTCATCACCCACTGGCACCTTCACAATTTCGTCATCAGAGAGAGCCTTCTCCCTCAAACCAGCAATTTCTGGATCACTATTTTGCTCTTCGATTAGCTGTTTTCTTGACCAGGACAAACCGTCAGACACGTGAGGATCTTCACCCACTTCTACGGGTGAACTACCAAGATCCTGTTCAAACAGTGTGCCAAGAAACGTATCTGACAATTCACCATGACAGCCACTCTTACTAGAGTCCTGGCTTACATGAAGTCCAGACTCATCAATGTTCTGACCTAACACAGTGCTAGATTGCACATAGTCCTCCTCTTCTTTAGCCTTTTTGGCCACAGCTCGAGTAACTGCACATGAGGGAAAGACATCAGAGTCCACATTAGACTCTTCTTCAGTACTCGGCTGAGAAGTCAACTGCATAGAGGGGACAACTTTACCGCCAGCTAAGTCATTGCCGAGTAACAAGGAAATACCTTTAATAGGCAGACTGGGCATGAGGCCCACCTTAACTTGTCCTGTAACCAAGTCTGACTTCAAAAACACAGAGTGCAGAGGTACCATCACACCTCTACCCCCAATACCCTGGATAAGTGTGAAGTCACCGACAGCAGTGCCTTCACATTCACCGGAGGACAATGCCTCTTTCAACAAAAGTGACTGGGAAGCCCCAGTATCACGAAGGATTCGAATGGGTTGAGGAGCAGAACTCCCACTTGAGGACACAAATCCCTCTGACACAAATGGCAGGAACTCTTTCCTGACAAGATCAGACGAGCCGACCTCTCTGGTCCCATACGGGCCAGATGGCTCAGTCGAACCAATATCCGTGGGCCTCTCTATCCAAGACACCACTAAACCACTACCACTAGCAGACACCTCTCTTTCCTTCCTCCTCTGAAGGCGAAAACACTCAGACATGATATGTCCTGGTTTCTTGCAGAAGTGACAGGTAGGACCTATATATGCCTCCTCTTTGGCATCGTAATTTCCACTCTTACCCCCAGCCGCCCTGGCTTTGGGGTCACCCCCAGTCTGTCTAGTAACAGCCTGCCGGTCTTGGAATCCAAACTCAGTCTTATGCGTCAATGCATACTCATCAGCTAACTTAGCCGCTTCTCGGAGTGTCGTGGCATCTTTTTCATCCAGATACGACTTAATGTCATCCTTGACACACCGTTTGAATTCCTCCACCAGCATCAAGTCCTTCAACAGCTTGAAGTCACCATCGACAGACTTAGATGTGCACCAACGTTCAAAGTACACTTCCTTATCATGAGCAAATTCAACGTAGGTCTGCTTTTCATCCTTTCTAAGGCCCCTAAATTTCTGCCTGTATGCTTCTGGCACTAATTCGTAAGCAGTCAATATGGCCTGCTTAACCACATCATATATCGAGGCATCACCAACAGCCAAAGCTGAATACGCGTGCTGTGCCTTTCCTCTCAAGACACTCTGCAGCATCAAAGGCCAATACTCCTTGGGCCATTTTAAACTCCCTGCCACCTTTTCAAAATGTTGAAAGTACTTGTCTACTTCCTGCTCATCAAAAGGTGGGACCAGTCTCACTTCCCTGCTAGCAACGAAGTTATCGAGGGGTCCTGTGGCTGTTCTCCCTAGCCTTGCCAACTCTAATTGCACCCCTAAAGCCTCTCTCTCCATTTGCAATCGTTCGCTTTCCCTCCTTTCCTGTCTTTCCTTGTCTTCACTCTCTAATCTTAATTTCTCCAACTCAAAATGTCTCTCCTTTTCTCTTTCTTCTGCCTGTTCTTTCTCTCTTTCCCTGTCTAACTTCTCCAACTCGAAAAGTCTCTCCTTTTCTCTTTCTTCTGCCTGTTCTTTCTCCCTTTCCCTTTTCAACCGAAGTAACTGCAGTTGGAAAGAGAAGTCTTTCCCACTATCTGTGCTAGGTCCAGCTGGGGAGTCAGGCTCCTCAAACTGAGCTAAATCGGCAATGCTAAAAATGCCTTCGCGATGATAATGCCGGGCAGCAGCCTGAGCCATTTTAGCTTTTGGGCACTTTGCGTTTATACCAGGCAGGTTTAGAGACCTAGTGACCTCTAGCAATTCAGTTTTTCTCAAATCCTGCAGACCTTTAACAGTTGGATTTTCCAGAAAGTCAAGCGCTGCTTCCGCCATGATGAAGCAAAAAAAAAACAAAAAAAAACAGAAGAGTCTCGATGCTAAAGTTGGCTTTCACGAATGCTAACAGGCTACAAACGACTCACTAACGCATGGCGTTCATCCCGGACGAGCCCCCAATTATGTTACGTGTGCAGTCAGCCAATGCCCAACACAAAGTTATAAAAACAGTCTCCGTTTATCTGGGATACAAAACTACACACGCACACAAAAAAAAAGAAACAAAACAACAGAATAAAGTTTACACAGGTATCCTACAGTCCTGCACCACTGGCGTGCGCACGTGACTTGGCCGTCCTCCCACCAGTCCAACTGCCCATAGTCTCCAGAAGTCCATGGAATGCACGGAATCCTCTCCAGTGGCACCCTCGAGGCAGAGAGTCCGCAGAAAACGTGTAATCCAAGGCGCTAGAGCAGCACCCACAACACAAATACAAGCTCACGGCACCGCCACCTGCCGTCCGTACCGAGCTTCTTCTGGCTTGGGTCCTGGACCTTCCGGTGTGTCTTCAGTGGGGTCTGTCTTCTCTCTAAGTGAGATGTGAACTGTGGTGTTTATATACCAGCCAAGATCAAGGATAAAAGATCAAAGAATAAAGCATTAAAGTGGGCCAAATATGGTCATGCTTCCTGGACATCAAGTGAACCAATCGGAAAACATTTCCTGCACGTCGGGGCGGGACAGGAAGTGTTCGAGAACTCATAAGATGGCTGCCCACATACATGGAACTCACAAAATGGCGACACACATAGAAAACACACAGAAATGGCATATTACAACATATTTACATATGCAAACTAAAATACAACAAATAAAATAAAATAAACAAAACGCTTGTCCGTAACAAGGCAGATTCTCTTGTAGTGTGTGGCGTGAGGAAAAACTGGGGCTATATCTGGACTAAACCAGGTCCAAAAAGGGACAACATCAAGACCGAATTGCCAGTTCAAATTGCCAGTCTTGTTGTAGCAAGACTTCAGTAGGTCTACCTCAGATCAAGGGGATTCAAGGACTAAGCAATAGGTAAATATTAGGCCCAACCCAGACCTTCTAAACCAATTCAGACAAGAAACTTACTTAAAGGGACAGTGTGTAAGATTTTTACCCGTTAATTATTGAAATTGAAGATACCCATTCAAAAATACATTGTTTACCAAGCCTTTTCACTTCCATCATGAAATCAAAGTATTCTTTTGGACTTAGATATAGTCACATAAAAGGGGGATCTTCCCCATGCAGAGGCAGCCATTTTGAATACGAGAGCCGCAGAAGGACATTTGGGCTCCGCCTTCGCCTTCGGCAAGGCTCGTGGTTTTGGGTAAACAACACAAGCATGCTGCCGGATCAGACGTCGTAATGGATCTAACACGTGTTTTGGACTAAATTGTTTTACTGGATTTTATTCGCTGGATCCTTACGGACAGATTGAGATCAAGTTTATGGTGAAATACAGAGTTTGACCTGTGCAAAGCATTCTAAGGTAAGCTAACCTCGTTTTGTGCTTTTCCGTATAAAAGCCCCATGTGCTCGGGGAGTGATTGTTGTGCAGGGAAATGAATTGCATAGTCAAAAAGAGGAGACTGTAAGGTTTCATTTGATGTGTAGAGTGTCATGGTACACGACCGGGAATGTGTGTTTTCATGAGAAAAAAACAAAAAACGGGACCGCGTTTTATTTATACAGTAGCGGCGCACGGACCTCGAGGTCTGCCGTAGCTAAAACAGAAAGTGCAATAGCACCATCCACCTATGCGCCACGAATCCTACACACTGGGGCTTTAAGCCTAACCTAGATTTAAACAATAACTTAGCTAAAAGCCTAGAATTAAACTAGATCACAGGACAAAAGCATAACAAAGGACAAAGGTCTGAACTAGGCCTCAATCAAGACCAGGACTAACAATTATGATTATAATTATTGATTCATCTGGTGATTATTCTTTTGATTAACTAATTGGTTGTATAGAGTTTGAAAGGAATGAGATCTCCCTGCCTAAACACATACAGACTCACCAAGTTTAAAAAAAAAAAAAAAAAAAATCCCTGGAAAAACCATGTCTTTAAAACTATCTTTAATTAACTTTCTTCTTCTTCTGTTGCTGAATATCTTGAAAAGGGCTATACCAGACAACAAAATTGATTGTTCATTAAAATGTTACATTTCCTGAGTCACTTACTGTAATTCCTGCTCTACCAGAGTCATAAAACCTCTGCTCTTATCTCACCTATACTTCCTGAGTATAAGCTCAGAAAACAATTAATTACTAAATTATGACATGTATTTGACAACAGGAATCCATTAGGCCAGGGCTTTAATCAGTTAAGCTAGGACTAGGACTTAAACTAGGACTATAAAACAAGACTACAGACTACAGTGGATACAGAGCCCACACAAACACTATATGTATACAATTAAAAACAGTAACATTTAAAGAATTGGTAGAATATAACTTACTCAAAATTATGTGCAAAGCTCATCAAATAATATTACCAATCAACTTGCAAAATAGAATGTTCCACAATATGCCAATAAACATATCTATCTCTATGGAGACAAGTAGGTCAGGTCACCAGGCCAAGATACAGGTCAGGTCTGGGGAGACATAACCCCATGCACAGCAAGAATGCATGTTTTACGAGGTATATTTGAACAATAAAAACTCTTCTAATGATATACTGTAGAACATTCCAGGCAAAGCAATAACCTCTCCATAGAGACAGGCAGGTAGTGGCCCTCTTCCCAGAAAACTTATATAGTGCACCTTTATGGACTTTAACTATATTTAGGACTTAATCAGAACTAAACCAGTACTTGATCTCATTGTATCACCAATTATACCTGTACCATAATTTGAAAACCACCACTTAACTTTTAAAAACACAATATATATCTCAGAGTTTTGGCATATGAATTCATTTTGTTCTCATTCCAAGATTTCAAATTTGCCCCCCTTTTTTTGTCCTAACTACAATGCCCCATGTGTGCTGCTGTGTGCTATAGGCGCGTGTTGCTCAGAGGCACGTTGGCGCTATATGTTTCTAATGTTTCTATTTCACAGCACACTCCCTCCTTTCAGATCATGGACCCCCGCTGTGCCCCCAAATATCAGAGAGGCTGCCTGCTGTTCCCAAGCTACAAACAACAAAACACAGCCATAGGCGCGGGCATACATTTGTACATTTCACTGACGAGGTGTGTGAGGGCCCATGGCTGGTCTGTGTTAACACTTCAACCCAAAACCCGCTATTTGCAGTTCATATGACGTCATGATCCAACTGTGGACAATGTGAGGTGTGGTTGGATAAATACAACGGAGTAAGGGACGTAAATTGGTCTACTTGGGATTTTCCATTATAAACCATTCAACTTGCATTTCTTTAATTAAGAATTACCTGCTTAAAGACACACATTCTTACTGTGAGCAGCAAAACAATTGCATAGACCAGTAAGTGGATGCTCAAAAAAAGTTACCGGAACTTTAAAACTAAAAAAGAGAAGAAGAAGAAGAAGAAGAAGTGAACTTTATTGATCTCACACTGGAGAAATTCTTCTCTGCATTTTAACCCATCCTATATATATATATACATATATTAGGAGCAGTGGGCAGCACACACATTAGGGCGCCCGGGGACCATCTCCATGATCTTGTTGCTTCGGCTTGGTCAGGACCTAAGCTGGAGGTACCTATGGTGCATGTTTTGGGTTGGTGGGGGAAACCGGAGTGCCCGGAGGAAACCCACCCAGACACGGGGAGAAACATGTAAACTCCACACAGAAAGGCTCGGGTGACCCGGGGATCGAACCCAGACCATGCATGCAAACGCCACACAGAACACACACGGAAAGGTCTGGGCGACCCGGGGATCGAACCCGGAACCTTCTTGCTGTGAAGCAAGAGCGCTAACCACTCTGCTACCGTGCCGCCCCAAGAGGTCTATATAATCATAAATAAAATCAATGAATTGCTATTTTAATATGTTATGATTATGCAAAAGAGCATGTGCTTTGTGGGTCTGGAGAAGGCATTCCCTCATGGTGTCCTCTGGGAGTCTGGGGTCCAGGCCCTTTGTGAGGTGTGTATAGACGCAAGTGTGTTGCATCTGTTATTTTTTGTTTTGTTTTAGAGGAGATCAAGTAGCTCTGTGTCTTGTTCAAGAATGAGGCAGTGAGGGAACAATGGAGCATGAGATTGACAGGCACATCAGTGCAGTTTTTGCAGTGATGAGGCTGCTGTATCGGACTGTTGTAGTGAAGAAGGAGTTTGATTTACCAGTGAATCCCCATTCCTACCCTCACCTATGGTCCTGAGCTTTGAGTAATGACCAAAAGCACAAGACGGCTGATACAAGAGGTCAAAGTAAGGGCGGCTGAGCACTCTCTGCTCCTTTATAGTAGGCCTGGAAGAGCTGGAGGAAGTGTCTGGGTTGGGGAAGTTTGGCAGTCCCTGCTCAGACTGCTGCCTCTGCAGCCAGGCCCAGCTGCACCTTAAAATATAAAAATGTATTTAGCTCTGTCTTTATCAGATAAATAAAGATAAATAGATACAAGATAAATAAATAGGTTGCTGATCTATATAAGATAAGATAAGATAAGATAAGACTTTATTGATCTCACACAGGAGAAATTTACTTGTCACAGTAGCTCCAGGTAGGGACAGTTTGAACAAGAAGACAAGTGCATGCAGGCAAAAAAAGGCATAAAGATAGGTGATAATAATAATTTTAAAAAATAAGTAATAAATCAAATAATAATAATAGTAGTGATAATAATAAAAAACAGTGACCGGGAGAGTATTGAAAAAAAATTGGAAAAACTATATTGCACGATAGGAGTATTGAAAAAAAAACAACAATATTGCACATTGGGAAAACGATATTGCACGGTAGGACTATACAGTAGAATTATACAGTCTGATGGCGGTGGGGATGAAGGATCTGCGGTAGCGCTCCTTCTTGCACTGGGGGTGCCTCAGTCGGCTGCTAAAGGAGCTGCTCAGCTCCTCTACAGTCCGGTGCAGAGGGTGAGAGGTGTCGTCCATGATGGACGTGAATTTGTCCAGCCCCCTCCTCTCAGCCACCTCCTCTACAGAGTCCAGAGGACAGCCCAGGACAGAGCTGGCCCTCTTGACCAGCTTGTTGAGTCTTTTTCTGTCCCGTTCTGTGCTGCTCGGGGCCCAGCAGACGACAGCGTAGAGGAGAGCAGAGGCCACCACAGAGTCAAACAATAAAGATATATCAGACAATAAAGACGTGATTATTATCTTGAGATGTTTTGTCTTCATCAGAAGCATCTCTGACATGTCCTTCTGTTGTTCAGTCGTCCACAGTACTTGTATTATTAATGAATAATTATTGTTAATGAATTCAGGAAGGGCATCTGACATACTGAATCCAATGCTAACTCATCTCTGGTCGTGGTAACCGAAAAAGAAAAAAATGTAATTTTTTACCGCTAGAGTTTATAGATTAAATATTTTGTCTCGTCTCCACTCTTCAGACATCTTTTGCTCTTTCAAGAAAATGAATTGGTACTTGTATAATGCTGCTGTCTCCTTGGAAACAGACGTATAAACAGAGGCTTTCGTCGCTGTCCTCTTTTGGGCTTTATAAGAGATGTACAAGACTACATTCATACCATACTCCATACAACAACTCACCCTTGTGCAATAGATAATAATACTCCCTAGATAATACTCCCTACAACTGTATACAGCTGGTATTGTACATCTTATTTGATACTGTATTTTATATTTGACTACTACTTTTTAGGGGGTTGGCGGTTCCTTTGGCAAGACACTTAGCCCCACCTTGCCCCCAGTGTCTGCGGACACTGGTAGCCAAGGCCTGTTGTGACATGGGCCGTCCTCCCGTGGACCCACCACCCGCAGGAGGATTCGTGGGGGCTGGTGCACTGTGTTCTGGGCAGCAGATCTGTTTGGACTGCTGCCCCCGCGACCCAGAAATGGAGAAAGCGGAAGAAGATGGATGGATGGATTGTACATATAAATTTATTATCTTTATTTTTATGCATATAATTATGTCTCATCAGACACTGGTATATTGCTCTTTGTTTGCTATTCCATCTATTTCTTCATTTCCATCTTCTTTCTTTCTTTTTTTCCTTTTTACCCTCTTTTACCCTATATTTGCTGAGTGAGTTACCATACCCAAAAGAATTTCCATTGTGGATCAATAAAATTTGTCTAAGTTTAAGTCTAAGTCAAGACCAGAATGTCAGAACTGTCCTGTTGGATTTAAACAAAAAGAGAGTTCAATAAAAGATATGTACGAACAATCATGCATTCAGAAACAGAATGAGTCTCTCATGAGTCTCTCATTTGGGTTGCCAGTTTCAAAGCTGACATGCAGGTGGTTAAAGCTAAAATGCCTCTCTCTGATCTGAATGGTCACTACCTAAACCCCAGCCAGTCATGAGTCAGTACTAGTGCAGCCTCTGCAGCTCAATGAGGGAATTCTGCAGGTTCTGAGTTTTCACATGAGGCATGACCGTATACTGAGAATGAGAAAAACTTGTAAGTGTCCTCCATCTGCAGGTTTAGGCACTGACAAAATTGTAATATCTTTTTGTGATTGCAGTATTCGCCCCCGTTGTGTCCTTGGGCAAGACAGTTAGCCCCAGTTTGCCCCCAGTGTCTGTGGACACCGGTAGCCCCCATGGCAGAAGATACATCAAGGCCTGTTGTGACGTGAGTCGTCATCCTGTGGACCCACCACCTGCGGGAGGATTCATGGGGGCTGGTGCATTGTGTTCTGGGCAGCAGATCTGCTTGGAGTGCTGCCCCCGCGACCCAGAAAATGGAAAAGCAGAAGAAGATGAATGAATGATTGCAGTATCTTTCTAACAATAAGAGCTCAGGTTACATACAGTTCTTTTAATAGGTCTAACCCAGTGGAGGACTAACCCATTTTCAAGGACAGACCAAGTTCACAATTAAAGCGAAGGCAGGATAAAACTAGGAATCTAAACTGGACTAACCCCTGAGCATTGCTCCTGAAAGGTTTAACCCACAAGTGACACTGAAGGACGGATTTCCTTGTTATGAACAAAGTCAACCAAACAATCCATGTACATGGCTCGCAGTCAAACGTTTGGACACACCTGTCTGTGTACACAGGTGGATGCATGTGAGTGTGAATGGGGTGTTTGTGGCAAAGCTCTTTGAGTGTCTGGAAAAGAGCTACATAAAAATCTGACAATTACAAAAAAATAAAAAATAAAAAAATAAAAAATATATATATTAAAAAAACATAGAATGAGGTGTGTCCAAACCTTTGACTGATAGTGTATAAAAATTTAACATTTGTATAATTCTGAGTAAAATGTGATTCCAGTGACCTTGGGCATAAACAGACTTGTGTAAACAACAGTGCGAAGGTTAGAGTCAGTCCAGGTTGGTACTCACATGCTCTTATATGTTACTGCTGTGTGAACATTTACCTATGTTTTCTATAAGTAAACCTTTAAAATTTACATAGGGGCGACTCAGATATAGTACATATTAGCTCAAGTCTCAAAGTCCTATACAAATGTCCTGAAGTTGCATATTGTCTGCAGATAGTAAAAAAAAATACATATTTAAAAGTGCAATATGTAACTTTTCTGGTGGAGGATCTGCCACTTGCTTGTCTCCGTGGAGATGGTATTCATGGGCGTCAGGCATAAGGTTTTATTTCTTACTTGAAGGATTTGCTATGGATTTCCAATAAGCAATTCAATTTAAAATGTTATCGGTACTTTGCAATGACGCTGGTGGTATTCTACATGCATCTCGGTGGAATATTCCCAAGCTACCATGGTGACAGAATGCACACATTAGCAAAAAAAAAAGTTTGAAGTTTGAAATCTCTTGGCCAAATATAAAATGTTCATGTTCCTTTTTAGGTGTTTGAATTTTAACAAAAAAGGTGAGAGTGACGAACTGAAAGACTGAAAAACTGAAAGAGCTTGTGACTGCAATCTTATGTGAGACTTGTTTAAAAGCACAAATGAGCTCACCTGTCATAGTTCCAGCAAAGTCAGTTCTTTCTGGTTAGATTAAAGACCAGATTAAAGCCTAACTAGAATAATAGAGCATCTAACAGAGTAGTGCTTTCATTTAGCTTTACACCCCCAAAAAAGTTGATGAAATCTGCTTCAAAGTATCAATATCTTTTGGATCGGGAAATGTTCTTACAAAATCCTTAAAATCAGGAAGAAATAATTTGCCTATAAAGCTCCACAAAATGGAACTGAACATATCTATCTCCATGGAGACTAGCCAGGCCAAGCTGCAGGTCAGATCTGTGGAGAACTTTTTTTTTTTTCTCTCTCTCTCTCTCTCTGTTGGCAGCACGGTGGCTGAGTGGCTAGCACTTATGCTTCACAGCAAGAGGGTTCAGGTCGCCCAGGCCTTTCTGTGTGGAGTTTGCATGTTTGCATCCCGGACGAGCCCTACATTTCCCCCGGGCGCCGAAAGATGGCTGCTCACTGCTCCTGAAAAGGATGGGTCAAATGCAAGTCAAATTTCTCCCGAGTGTCACTGTGTGTCATCGTGTGTGAGACCAAATAAAGACTTAATCTAATCTAAAGACTTAATCTAATCTAATCTCCCCGTGTCTGGGTGGGTTTCCTCTGGGCACTCGGGTTTCCCCCACCAACCCAAAACATGCGCCAGGTAAAATCCTCCAGCTTGGGTCCTGACCAAGCCTAAACAACCCTGGGTCAAATGTAGAAACAATTTCTCTAATCCTTAATCACTGTAAGGCGCTTTGTGTTACATTTTGTTTGAAAAGCGCTTTATAAATATTGTTTGTTTGTTTGATTGATTGATTGATTGATTGATTGAACTGACTCTTCCTCATAATAATAATGCAAAGTGGGCAATGAAAACGCACGTAACCTAATGAGTTTAAAAGCACACTGTGGAACATTCCAGGTAACAAGACCATATGCATGGAGACAAGCAGTTTGTGAAGCCCTTGTCAGAAAAGTTACCTAGCTCCAGGCCACAAAGATTCAAGGTTCAAGGATTCAATAGGTTTAAACAAAGACTGGACCAGGTCTAAATGAAGACTTTCTGGGTCTGTACGAGGACTACAGGATCAGACTGGCAGTATTTGACTAAGGCATGTTTGGAAGTTCCTAAATCCCACAGACTTCCAGTAATCCTGCCTTCAGCAGAAATATGGAGTCTGGGCCAAAACCTGGAATTACAAGCACTAAAATGGCATAAATCTTTTACACGATTAGAGCAGATTTCCTCACCTATGTAATCATCAACAGGTTTGTCCAATCACACAGCACGTGTTAGGTCTGGTGTCCACAACATGACTTTTTTCATTTTATAAGATTGTTAGATAACACACTGCAAACTTTAAACATGCCAGTAAGTTTGTCTGAGCAAAGATCAGGCTCCAGGCTCCATGTGGAAACGTCTCCTTTGTTATACAGGTTAGCTGAAGTGTTTAGGTGTTTGTAAAAAGTGACTAAATGAAAGAGAAAAGGTCCAGATGGTCCTGTTAAAGGAGAATTAAAGTTTATTACAATCTGAGCCTTATTTCGGTAATAATACAAGTTGTTTTACTCACCCATAGCACTTTGGTGTCATATGGAGCACTTCCGGAGATGTTTTAGATTTGCGATCTCCGTAATGTGAGTTCTCGGGGCAAATGTTTGCGGAACGCAAAGCTGTAAATTATGGATACATCTGGGATTACAGGCCACTTTTGACTCAAACGAAAGTGTAGGCTAAGATATTGAGCTTCTATGATTTGAAAAGTGCTAAAGTTTGTGTTGTTTGGAGACCGCTCGGGGCATATATTATATAACCCGAGAACTCGCATTATGGATATCGCTAATCTAAAACATCTCCGGAAGTGCTCCATATGACACCAAAGTGCTATGGGTGAGTAAAACAACTTGTTTTATTACCGAAATAAGGCTCAGATTGTAAAAAAAACATTAATTCTCCTTTAATGGCAGAGCTTTTTTACTGTTACTGGAGAGTGCTTATATAAATGAACATAGCTAACTCGCTAGTGTAGTGTGTTTTAAAAAGTTAAATGGCGTTCCAAACGGGAAGTTAGCATGTGTGCACTTCCAGCTCCATCAAATCTGGCCCCAATTAATTTTGTATTAGAAAAATGTCATAACTCTTTGTAACTGCTCCTGTCAGGCTCATTTTGGTCTTAAAATGTTTGTATTAGCCTGCTCTACATGATTATGGTGGGTTGTTTTTTTTTTCAATTTCTGTTCCTAATACGTCAAATCTGACTTCACACTCCCTTAGTCCACTTCTTTATACCGTCTATGATGGACACAGAGATTAATTGCAGATGCAGTGAGCCTCAATGGCTTTCTAAACCAATTTTAGACACATCGGACTTGATTAAAGATGCGTGCATAGTTTATGTAAAGGTATATGAAACCTGAACGTAGCGAAGAGTGTGCCACCTTCCTGTCTCTATGGTAATATAATCGGATTGGCTGGAATGTTTCACAGTATGTCCATGGTATTTGAACAAATCCAGTGAAGTTTAAAGCCATACTGTGGAACATGCTGGAAAAGACAAGCAGGTAATTGGTCCTTGATTGAAAAAATATTGGGATCAACAAAGTATCTATCAATGTTATGAAACTGTTATAATATTGATCCAACTTTGTGGTTTCTGATGCAGATGTTGAGCTCAAACACATCTGTTCTGTTGATCTGGAACGCCCAGCTTTAGTGAGCCAGGATCACTTAAGCCCCTGTTATTGAAGGGAGAGTCCCCAAGCCTTTAGTCATGGCTTGGTACCATGACGCTTTATAAATAAAATATGTTGCGTCTCTATGAGGCTAATCTCGATTCAGCCAACCATAAAATTTAAGGGGCACTGTAAACATTTTCCAGCTAGCACCTCAAGCTATTAATATGGATGCCTTCTCTCTCGACCTTCTGTATTTTTCTTCTTTACTATAATATACTATATCATGGTTAGAGGTGAGAAAAGTAGCCAAAAATTGTACTCAAAATAATATCATTAGAAGTAGAAGTAGTGGCCCTAGAAAATACTAAGTAAGAGTAAAAATGTATGGAGGAAAACTACTATTCAAGTAAGAGTAACTGTCTGGACCATCTGATTTATAATTTAAAGTCACTGTGATTGGAAGGATAAAAAAATGAACAGTTCTTAATGTAAATGGTTGGAACTGGAGCCATTTTTTAAAAGAACCTTTTTTTTTTTTGGTCTAATTGTTATGCATTTTTATAATTAAGACTGAGTCAACACAAGAATCAGAAGAGAAGAGAAATAGAGTAGGCAGTCAGTAGGCAGTTATCTGCAAATATGTACCTAGCACATAGCCTATATTTTTGATATAGGCTGATTGATTGATTTGTAAGAATTTCATTGTACAGGGAAATGCGTTTCTTTACTGTGCATATGACAACAAAAGCTTTGAATCTCTTGAATCTCTTTGAATCTCAGCATGAGTGAGAGCTTTGTGCACAAAAATATATCTGGCATAATAATAAGTTTGTTTTAAATTATTTATATTGTTGTGTAACGTTTAATATTTTCATTGGTTGCGCACTCCCACACTCATTTTGAACTGTTTTAAATCAATCTCTCTGTTATTAGTTTGTAGCTAAAACGAGTTCTCACTTTGGCTTCTCTTATATAAGTAATAATAATTGAAAAGAGCCAGTCTTTTGAATGGCTCTTTGAAATGAACACATCCAAAAGATTCAGATCCCATAAAAGAGACAAAAGTCCAGCAGTACGAGAAACACAAATCAGAATCATTATTGCCATATGTTTGAACATGTTCACAACATTAGGAAATTGCTTCGGTACTTGGAGCGGAATCAAATAGAATAAAATAAAGTAGAAAACTTAAATTTACAAATTTACAAGAATACAAGGATATAACAGTGCAGGTGCAGGTAATGATCAGGTGCAAAAAAAAAAAGAAGTGTGCTGTTACTTCAAAAATACTACCTTACTGGTTAATTATTACTAGTAAGTAAATGCAAGTACTACTCACTTCATGGCCATCTTTTGATCACCATGGCAGTAGAACCAACAGCCTCCTCAGCCTATCTATCTCCACCAGTGTCTACACCCAAGGACAATATGTTTTCAGTGCAGTTTCTCAAACCAAGTATGAGGATTAGCCTATACTGCACACGAAAAAACAGGTTTCCAGTGGGAATTGAACCTGTAATCTTTAAAGGTCCCATGGCATGAAATTTTCACTTTCTGAGGTTTTTGAACGTTAATGTGAGCTCCCCTACCCTGTTTAGCCCCCCCCCCCATGGTTAAAAGTTGCGAAATGTCTAAACTGAGCATTTGCGATCCTTTTCTGCGTTACAAAAAATCGGAGCTCAAACGGGCGATTTTGAACAAGGCACCTTATTGACGTCAGATCGAAAAAAGAAATGCAAATGCAGTTCCACCCCCGTCTGTCTGTACTCAGCGTCTCTGTAAATCACGCCCAGAGAGTTTGGACTGCGAATGCGCTAGGCAATGCGAAATGCGTTTTTTTATTTGCCTGGAGGCACGTCCGAGTGTTTCTAGGCTCGGAAGTCCTTTATCTGAGCCTCTGGACCTTTGAACAGCAGTGGTTTAATTTTATTTTATGTGGAAATGTGTTTATTTTTCAATGGAACGCTTCAAATCTCTCCCCCCTGCAAAAACACGGAAATGGATTAGCTGAGAGCTACAGCGGAGAGCGGAGAGTTTGGCCATGCCCCCACCCTCTACTATTGGCCGGCTCTTTTCTCCTCATTTGCATTCAAGCAACAACGCCCATTATGACCTGTTCAGAGAGAAAAAAATACTCTTTGTTGATTTTGAAGAAGGATTCATTTACAGTATTAGGGAACCATTAAGGAGCCATATAAAAGCATCAAGAAGTACCATGTCATGGGACCTTTAAAGAAATGTCTTATACAAAATCAACTTCTTGGAGCTTTCTATGTTCCTTCATCAAAAACATTGCTGAAGAGGTGTTATCTATGCATGATTGGGTAGTTTCATTAGCAGATAAACAAAAATAAATAGCATTGTTTCTGGCGAGTATAGCATTTTTCATTACAATAAAAGCCAACATAGACATTTAAATATGTAAATGTGTTAGTTAATACACCACAGAAGTGAAAGAAGTTCTCTTTGTTCTTATAATATATTGTGATGTGCAATCTACAGTGTCTAAGTCATTCCCCTTGTGGATCAATAAAGTTTGTCAAAGTCTGAGTGTAAGTGTAAGTGTAAGGCTAGCTACTATTCTATGCTGTACTTTTTCCTGTAACATTTATAAACAATTTTTACACAACACGAATATCATAAGAATGCCATACCCTGACACCACTGTTTGTTGTATTGATCTGTGAGTCTGTATCAGGACTCACACACTATACGGGCATGGGCTCCCACATTTTCAGTCCATGTGATCTTTGTGTAAACCAGGCAAAGAGTGAACCGAGAAGAGACACTAAATTATGCACAACTTCATTTAAATTTGCGCTGTCATGTTTGGTTGGGGGTCTGTCACCTGTATGACATTAAACAGCTCTACCTTACATATATTCAATTACAGGTGGTTTTATAGTTCAAAAATATTTAGAAAAACAGGCATTTTTACTGTGAGCGAAATTGCCTCTCCATAGATCTGACATGTAACTTGGTCTGGTTTGGTCTCCATGAAGATAGAAAGGTTTAATACCATGTGAAACATTCCAGACAAAGAAATAACATTTTCAGGTATTCACAGACCCTCCAGCAGAAAAGTTACACAATGCATCTATAACTCAGCTTTTACAGAGTCAAGGGGCATGAAAAATACAAACGTTACAAGTGTGCTCTGTCGCTGATTGACAATTTATGATTTTGCCCATGCA
The DNA here is from genome assembly GCA_036785185.1 of Paratrypauchen microcephalus. Taxonomy (NCBI): domain Eukaryota; kingdom Metazoa; phylum Chordata; class Actinopteri; order Gobiiformes; family Gobiidae; genus Paratrypauchen; species Paratrypauchen microcephalus. The sequence continues at coordinate 7,875,828 of JAVJIX010000031.1, read as the reverse complement.
CACGAGACAGTGTTCTAAACTAGAGCCTTGTTTTTATCACAAGCTTTGAAGTGGTTATGTTCTAAAAGGGGCCACCTGCGTACCTCACAGGTATGAGCACCCCTGTAGGCCACACTCACGTCACACTCACGTGTTCCTTCGTTCTTTTGCCTCTCATTACACAGCAGACCTGTGTCTTTCTTGTGCACTCCCCATCCCACATTAGACCCGCTGATCTCCCCCGTCACTCCGGCCTGTCCTGAGCTGACCATCCACTCCGGCCTGTCCCGTGTCTCTCCCCTGAGGTATGAGTTTCCACTGCTGCTTATGCTGACTGCTCGCATTCTCGTCTCACAGATGTCCACTGCATTTGGTCCCAAACAGGCCCACAAATTATGGAATACATCCATTGTCATATTAATGTTTCTGATTTTACCGCTTTGTGCACGGACATGGATTAAACCATTAACACACGGGGAGGGTGAATGCACGACCTGTGCTTGTAGGAGCTGCTGCATCATGAGCAGTACTCTGCAGCCAGTGTAAGAAAACTCATTTGAATATTGTGCTGTAAACGGCCTCATGTGAATGAGCAGCTTTGGTACAGATCGTGATCAAACCAAACTATAGAGCAGTGCCGAGCCGATACAGGGAGTGGGGCTGTGGGAGGGCATCCGGATGGCACACAGACAAAATGGATAAAATCCTTAAAACTTCTTCTCTTAAACAGAAAACACTCTGTTCCACCTTCTGAAATGCTCCACCGTGTTTTTTAAACTCCACCTTCACACCTTCACTAAAATCATCTGGATAATTTCAGCTCTGTCATTGCAAATCTCTCCTGAACAAAAGACAGTGGTGGGCTGTCAGGGCCTGCAAGGCCTTTTCTTCTGGCCTAAAACAATATCAGAGACTGATTATTATTTTATATTTTGTTCTGTTCATTAAATTTTGTCCATGAATACTTAATTAAATAATTCCAAATGGTCTGGCTACTTCCTTTCATAGCTTTTCCAACAGATGTGCTGTTTCCAGACATGTATTTTTATATTAAAGCATTTAACCAATCACATTTCAGCCAAAGTCGAAGACGTCTGCTTGAGGCCTTCACAATCCGTTCTGCAGGCCCTCTAAACTACAACAAAACAAATGTTGATGGAACTGTTGCTTCAACCAATCAGATGTTGAGTTGGTGTCACCAAGGCTCTCTAGCAGGCGTACGGCAACATCACCATATTCGGACGCATTGATTGAATAGTCAGAGAACGTACCAGCCAAAGCTAGCAAACTGCATCTGTAGCTAGCTGCGCGAATTTAAATATTGTTTTGTTGGTGTAATAGCTATTTGTCACCCCACAATGGCTGAAGGGGGAGAAGAAATAGATTTGGTTGCAGATTTACTGTCAAGGCCATTTTCAAGACAGACTTTTCAAGAAAAGCTGCACATTGTTAAGAAAGGTCGGACAACTCTGAATCCAGCTAGCCTGTCACAACCAGGAACAGGATTTGTCCGCCACTTTCAGGTTACCAACTTCGATGGCGATAGAAAAGAACATCTTGATGGAACTGAAGCGCACGGATAATCTGTCCAATAGAGTAACTGACCTGTTTTTGAGGAAAGAGAGGAGGACGGATTTGGTCTACAAATAATCCACATTTTTTTGTGAGTAAAATGTTGCTATTTCCCTAAATAAAATAGCAAGTTTATGAGTTTTTTTTATTGATGTTTTTTTATGTGTGTTGTGGCTGTAGCTGTAGTAGAAGGGGACTTGTTCACCCCTCTTTTGTTTATTCAATAAAGACATTTATTGTGGCTACAGGAGTTATCTGTCTGCAATGCAACAGCTCTTTATACTGTATTTCTGTATAATAAGATTATACAACCATAAAACAGTTATTGAGGAATGGATTGATTCAGACAGAGCACTACTGAAGGCCTCGGTGTGGAATGCATGGTTCGCCACTGACAAAAGGCAACTCTTAAAGGTCCCATGGCATGAAATGTTCACTTTCTGAGGTTTTTGAACGTTAATGTGAGCTCCCCTACCCTGTTTAGTTGCGAAATGTGCAAACTGAGCATTTGCGGTCCTTGCGTTTGAAAAAAACACAGCTCAAACAGTCGATTCTGAACAAGGAAACTTTCTGACGTCACACGGAAAATGCAGTTCCACCCCCCCATCTGTTTTTCTACCCACCGTCTCTGGAAATCACGCCCAGAGAGTTTGGACCGTGAATGAGCTACGAAATGCGAAATGCATTTTTTTATTTGCCTGGAGGCACGTGTAAGTGTTTCCAGGCTCGGAAGTCCTTTATCCGAGCCTCTGGACCTCTGAAACAGCAGTGGTTTAATTTTATTTTCTGTGAAAATGTGTTTTATTTTTCATTGAAACGGCTCTCCTTTCTTCCTTCGCGCTTATACACACGGAAGTGGGGCCAGCACACAGCGCACCGCTAAAACAAGGAACCAGCAGCGCATTTAGCCCCCCCACCCGCAGCTCTGACCTATCTCTGTCCTTCTCATTTGCATTTAAGCAACAACGCCCAGAATGAGGTGTTCAGAGAGATATTTTTTGACCATGTCTGTGTCTGAGTGTTGATTTTGAAGAAGGATTCATTTACAGTATTAGGGAACCATTAAGGCGCCATATAAAAGCATCAAGAGGTACCATGTCATGGGATCTTTAACTTGAAAATTGCCACTGCATGACATCACAAGGTGGAACAAGAACATTTTGAGCTTTGGAGATGTAGACAGACTAAATGTTTGAGTAAAGGATTACTCAAACATGTGTGAATTAACCATAACACAACTCCAGGTATGTTTTTGATTAAATAACTTTATAACATGGCTTAAAGCGCAAAAGAGTAAATTTTGTCTAATATAGGACCTTGAGGTGAATCATACTTTTTGATGGCTCTACACTGCAATGAGATGGTCGATTGAGAGAACACAGATGATATAAACATAAAATAATCATTTTTCACCCAGTGTAAACTTTATCTTGTGACAAACCCACAGACTAAGGCTAAGGTAGTGTTGACAGCTCCAGTCGAGGCTCACTGCAGCAATTACAGAAAGAGGGGTAACATTTTTTCAATATAAAATCAATAGGAGCCAGATTTGATGGAACCGGAATCGCCCCCATGCTCACTTCCTATTTGGAATGCAGTGGCTGGCAGGTTAGCTATGGCCATTTATACATACCGTCTGTTTTTCCAGATGTGACAACTTACATGAGCTGACATGGTTGTCAAATACATGTAGCTCCATCTGTTTCCTGTACTGATACATAGTACTCTTGTTAAGATTGCAAATATTATACTTCCAGTGCATAATATTTAGACTTAGACAAACTTTATTGATCCACAAGGAAAATTATTTGGACATAGTAGCTCATCACAATATAATATAATATAATAATGAAGAGTAAAAAAATAAACGGTAATAATAAATTCTAAATAAGTAGCAAAAAAGATAGCAAGAAATGGATGTCAAATAAGATGTAATTATATAAATAAATGTATATGTACAAGTCAAAATAAAATAAATACGTCTAATAATCGCCACTACATAAAGAGTGATTAAAATGCATTGTTGTGTCCTTGGGCAAGACACATTGTACCATGCCTGTGTTTGAATGTGGTGGGTAAGGTATTGGTGGTGTTTGCAGGTTTGATACCACAGATAGGGTAACACTTCAAGAGAATTGTACAGTTTACAGTTTACAGGTCAATAATATTTAAAGGAAAATTAATGTTTTTTACAATCTGAGCCTTCTTTCGGCAATAAAACAAGTAGTTTTACTCACCCATAGCAGTTTGGTGTCAATTGGAGCAGTATCACAGAACTTATGTTGAGCCGTTCTGTTCTACTAATGATCCCGTATCCGTTAGCGTGAGTGCTCGGGGCATTACTTTGCGGTGTCCAAATAACACAAACTTTAGCACTTTTCAAATCACAGAAGATCGCTGTGTCAGCGTAGACTTTTAGTGGATTCCAAAATGGCCTGAAACCCGATATCCAGCTATAGTTTCATTTGATGACGTCATCAGAGAGGACAGTGCGCATGCGTGAACTCAGCTGTTTATAAACACCGCTAGTCCGAAAGAAGCTAACACCGCTCTGAACTTTACTTTTCTGTTGCGATATCGGGTTTCAGGCCGTTTTGGAATCTACTAAAAGTCTACCCTGACACAGCGATCTTCTGTGATTTGAAAAGTGCTAAAGTTTGTGTTATTTGGACACCGCAAATCAGTGCCGCGAGCACTCACGCTAACGGATACGGGATCATTAGTAGAACAGAACGGCTCAACATAAGTTCTGCGATACTGCTCCAATTGACACCAAACTGCTATGGGTGAGTAAAACTACTTGTTTTATTGCCAAAAGAACGCTCAGATTGTAAAAAAACCTTTACTTTTCCTTTAATACAGATGGAGTCAGGTAAAAAGAATATTGTGAAAGGCAGATTTTTGTTATAATACAGTGAGTTCTAGGGCCCATGCAGTTAATAATCAGGTTGAACATCTGTGAATTCACCTTTTGGACATTTCATAGCAAAGTACAATGTCACCAACAGGGAAATGTGTCTCTGACCCCCCATCTGGGAGTATCACATCATCACATTCTCCAATGTGAAAACGATCAGCTAATGAGGTAATGAAAGAGTATTTTTGCAGCAGGTGAGTACCACACGTGCATCTTAAATACATCATTAGTGAAAGGCTTTATTCTCCACACAGAAATTCAAAGAACCATTAGTTTTTATTACGTCTGTGTTTTTGTGTTGGAGGCACATTCTTCACATTCTCTTTTACGGAGCTGTAAAAATGCAAACACATTAGTCCAGAGGCAGAGGGGCCACATTAAAAACACTGCAACTACCAGTTACCCGAGTAACTAAGAATACTGTAACTAATACTAACTTATTCAAATGATCTGAGAAAACTTTGACTTGCTATTTCACATTGTACATCTGAAAATAATGTATCTGTGGATTAAAAATGTCAGATCAGAAATCAGAAAAGTTTTATTGCCATATGAGAGAACATGTTCACAACATTAGGAAATTGCTTCGGTACTTGGAGCGGAATGTAAACAGACACTTAACATGCAGCAAATAAAAGAGAATAAAATAATGTTTTAAAAAAACAAGAACAATAAGCTATAATATCCTCCTGAGACCCGCCCGTTCATTTGTGTCCTTTATAGTGGACATCTTTTAACTTTTGAGATAGACTCTAGTTTGTGGCTGCACTATGATAAAGAAAAATAAATAATAATAAAACAAATAAATAAATAAATTCATACTACTACTACTACTACTACTACTAATAATAATAATAATAATAATAATAATAATAACAATTTTAAAAATTAATTAAATACATAAAGAAGTAAATAATAAATACAATACATAAAAATAAAATAAAACATAAAAATAATACATAAAACATAAATACATTAATAATAATAATAATAATAATAATAATAATAATAATAATAATAATAATAATATAATACTATAATAATAATACTATATATATATATATATATATATATATATATATATATATATATATATATATATATATATATATATATAATACTTAAATAAGTAAATAATACATAAAAAATAAAAAATAAAAATAAAAAAATAAATAAGAAATTAAAAGGGAGTCTAAAACATTTTGAGGCGACTGTAGAACCGACCGAAAAAATGTTTTTGTCAGGTCGTTAACTTCACATAGATTCAACACTAATACAGTCCACTACAGAGGACATGTTATGTTATTATGTTCATACTATTATGAAAAAAAAAAAAAAAATGTAAATGATAAGGTTTTTATTTTCCTCCAAATAGAAAATGTAAATAATAATAATAATAATTTAGATGCACTTTTTTTCTTCGGTTCCCAGGAGGATATAACACAAAATTTACAAATTTACAAGAATATAACAGATTACATTTGGATTAACACCTTATGATATCATGAGGTGGGTGGAAGTGTTTTGAAGTCTTAAAATGCAAGACAACTCAAACATGCGTAAATGAAACAAACTCAGAGATCTGCATAAAGAACCTTTAAAGAAGACATATCCTTTTGTCTGCTGTATATCCAGTAATAATTTGCTCATTTTAAATCACAATAATGATCTAAAACTATTTAATTAAAAGAAAAAAAAAGAGAAGGAAGGGCATTTATGGAGAGGTGGGAGTGTAATGATGGGGCAATGAAGTCTTGATTGCAGAAAAACAAAGATGACCAAAACATGCATGAATCACTCTAAATACTAAAATGAGAAGGGGAAACAATTACGAAATTATTGAAATCTCACTCAAAACTGATTCTGGAGAGGGGGCATTATCATAAATCAACTTGTTATAATGTTGTTCCCTCATCAGAAGCATGCCTGAAGAGATTTTAGATGCTATCCGTGCATGCAGAGTAATTTAGTGATTTCTCCTGGGCCCAATTCAACCCTTTTTACAATTACAGTAGAATTCTGTCCAATCCCCAAAAGCTACCACACAGTTTCCACGAATATACAAAAGCATGATACAAAACAATATACTACAACTTCACAAACCTGATGCGTTGTGCAGTAGTTTCATTAGCAGTGTTGTGATAGCGCTCTGAAGGGGGAGTGACCCTAACCTCAGAAACCAAACAGAGGGGAGAGAGCACTGTTTTCAGGGAATAGAGCATTCTCAAAACAATAAAAGATAACAACATGGTGATCTAAACACATTACAAGTTAGCAGTTAATACCCCATAGCAGTGTAATACCCCCTCTTGGTGTTATAATAAAACAAAAGATTATTAATAGCTGATTAAACAGGTTCCAAAAACTAATAACCTGTGCCAAGACTGCTACTTACTGACGCCAGGATGCTTTCGTTCAAGTGGGATTACATCACAACAGGAATGAAAGAAATGAAGTTAGACGACTGTGAACACCATACAGTACACTGTAAAGTACAGGCAATATTTTATATAAACAAGTACACTACAGGGGGTCCTCGGGTTACGACGGTCTCGGGTTACGACGTTTCGTGGTTACCAACGCGCCCCCATTAAAAAATATATATATATATATTACGCGTCATTCCGTCTTACGCGGTTTAGCGTGGTAAGAGATGTAAACAAACGCGAATGGCGCACGGCGGAAGAATACACTCTGTTGTGGTTGTAGGGAGAAGAAGACGGCCTCATGTGCGTGCCCAATGTGGGCGGAAGTACCTGATGTGGGCTCTGATCTGCTTCTATGAAAGCGGCAGTGATAACCAAGCAGCGTAGTGGTCTAATTATTGAGATGGAAAGGTTATTGGTGCTTTGGTTGGAAGATCAAAGGCAAAATCCGACTTACGACGAAATTCGGGTTACGACGCGTCTTAAGAACGAATCAACGTCGTAACCTGAGGACCCCCTGTAATGTAAATTTCAAGGGAATTTATATAAACTAATAAAGTATTGACTTTGGTGTTGTGTGTTGTAAGATAAAATGTTCCAGTATAAAGCTTTTTTTTTTTTTTTTTTTTACTCTGGTGCATGTTAAACCAGGGAACCAGAGCATGAGGAACAAGAGAACATGGGTATGCATCCACTTTGCTGGTTTAATATTTGATTAAGTTGGGGGCTATGGGAAAAAAATAATTTAATATTTTTCATTTTTATACTTGTCCAATGCAGAAGTGTTCAAATAAGCAAATATGAAAGACATATACAGTATGTACATACATTTCTCACTATGAATCCATGTCACAAAAAAATAAAACAATAAATAAAATCCAAAACAGTGGCCCTATAGTTGCTCCCTTTACAAGTATTTAGTTACCTTTGCACATCCGAGCAGCACAGTCACTGCAGCACTATAAGTATGAAAATGCTAGACTACTAAAAAAGGAACTGCAGAAGGTTCCTGCAGTACAAACACCCACAGCCATTGCTGTGGTTCTGCACCGCTGTGAGTCCCTTTGTGGTGAATTCTGCAAATTGGTCCTGATTTGGGAACATACAACCACTCTTAAAAAAACACAGGAAGAGGTCTGAACCAACTTGATCTGGTTCTCGAGCCAAAGGGAACCATCCGAGAAGACTGGCCTTAGTGAGAGCAGAACAGGAGTCCAGTGGTGACTGAACTAAAATACAGGAAGTGCAGTATTACACTGTTCAGGTATTTCTCATAACAGTGATTCATGTTTCATGCAGGACACGTCAAATCCAAACCTCAGTGTCCAAACTAGTTTAGCTGCCTTCTTTTGACCAAAGAAGAATTTGAGTTTTATTATCTGAAGTCACCAGTGTAAAGCTGCAGTGATATGATCTGCACATGGCTCCTGCTCAGGCTGGATGGAGCAGAGTTACTGCTGACTCTGCTTACTATAAGGTGTGAACTCCATTGACACTTCACACTTAAAGGGATATGCCACCCCCAGGTCAAACTTGGGCATCTCCCCACAGTCCAGAGACTAAAATAAGTGGTGGAAAGCGTTTTCCTGCTCACCCAGCCATTGTCCGAGTCTGTCGCCACTGACCGCCGCGGTATCTGGTGCTCCTCCGCCTTAGACTGGAGTCTAACGTCGCCAGAGAAAGATTTCGGCCAAAAGGAATTAATTTGCTCGATGTGTTTCCCAATTACTTTATGTGTAGTGCGCATTCATATCGAGTGCAAATAAATGTGCAAATCAACACGGAGAGCTTGACTTGGTCATTTTGGGTGGGAACTATTTTCCAGTGCGGAAGAATAAAGCCGAATCACGCACCACGTTGTGCAACAGGGGAACTCCCTTCCCGGTGCGTAACTGGGATTCCCCTGGCAGCGTGCTGCGTGATACGGCTGTATTCTTACGCACTGGAAAATAGTTCCCACCCAAAATGACCAAGTCAAGCTCTCCGTGTTGATTTGCACATTTATTTGCACTCGATATGAATGCGCACTACACAGAAAGTAATTGGGAAAAGCATCGAGCAAATTAATTCCTTTTGGCCGAAGTCTTTCTCTGGCGACGTTAGACTCCAGTCTAAGGCGGAGGAGCACCAGATACCGCGGCGGTCAGTGCTGACAGACCTGGACAATGGCTAGGTGAGCAGGAAAACACTTTCCACCACTTATTTTAGTCTCTGGACTGTGGGGAGATGCCCAAGTTTGACCTGGGGGTGGCATATCCCTTTAATTAAATACAGATACTCATTACTGTAAACAACTAGAGATGCACTTTTTTTTCCAGTTTTCAGTACATAGAGTAGACTTGTATACGCCCATGGAACGTATGTGAACGACTGTGGGATTCCACAGATATAACACCCCCAAAATAAAGTACAATTATGGGTGTTTTTATTGCTCAAAAATACCTCCATTCTTACTGTGAGTGGGGTCGCCTCCTCACAGATCTCACCTGTAAAATGTCCTACTGGCGTCTAATGTTTGTGTCTATGGAGATTGAAAAGTTTAATGCCATACTTTGGAATATTGGAGGTAAAGCAATAACACCTCCATGGAGACAGAGAAGTAACTGGCGGGCCCTCTACCAGAAGATTTACACCTTTGTTTTTATCTTTTGTTTATATTGACAACAGCAGCTGTACTTGGCCTTTATAGACAAGTGGGTTGTATGTTTTGATGTTACACATCACATACATTGCGGCTCATTAAATCTGGTTTGAGGAATAACATTAACTTTGGTGATTATTTTGAATTGAAAACAAAGGGCTTACACAATCTGGAACAAATGCCAGCAACATGTGAAACCAAATGCCAGCAACGTGTGATGAAAGTTAGGAATTGTCTTAGTAAATAACATTTCAGATGTATTAAGAATGTAAAAGAAAGCACATTATGTTAAAGATTCATTGCGTAACTTTTCTGGTGAAGGGTCGGTCAGATCCTTTTCTTCATGGAGATGTTGCTTTGTATGGAATGTTTCACAGTATAGTATTAAACCTTTCTATTTTCGTGGAGACCAAAACAGGCCAAGTTACAGGTCAGATCTGTGGAGAGGCAACCCCAGTCAGAATGCCTGTTTTTCTATGTATTTTTGAGCTTTAAAATCACAAGTCATTGAATTGAATGTCCATAGAAACAAGCAGGTAGCTGACCCCCAACCAAAAAGTTACATAGTGCACTTTTAAATTTGTTTAAATTAGTGTTTTGTTGTTCTTGTTTAAAGGTCCCATGGCATGAAATTTTCACTTTCTGAGGTTTTTGAACGTTAATGTGAGCTCCCCTACCCTGTTTAGCCCCCCCCCCATGGTTAAAAGTTGCGAAATGTCTAAACTGAGCATTTGCGATCCTTTTCTGCGTTACAAAAAATCGGAGCTCAAACGGGCGATTTTGAACAAGGCACCTTATTGACGTCAGATCGAAAAAAGAAATGCAAATGCAGTTCCACCCCCGTCTGTCTGTACTCAGCGTCTCTGTAAATCACGCCCAGAGAGTTTGGACCGCGAATGCGCTAGGCAATGCAAAATGCGTTTTTTTATTTGCCTGGAGGCACGTCCGAGTGTTTCTAGGCTCGGAAGTCCTTTATCTGAGCCTGTGGACCTTTGAACAGCAGTGGTTTAATTTTATTTTCTGTGGAAATGTGTTTATTTTTCAATGGAACGCTTCAAATCTATCCCCCCGTGCAAAAACACGGAAATGGATCAGCTGAGAGCTGACAGCGGAGAGAGGAGAGTTTGGCCACGCCCCCACCCTCTACTATAGGCCAGCTCTTTTCTCCTCATTTGCATTCAAGCAACAACGCCCATTATTATAGGGTGTTCAGAGAGAGAAAAAAATACTCTTTCTCATCTTATCTCTGTTTCTCATGCACTGAGTGTTGATTTTGAAGAAGGATTCATTTACAATATTAGGGAACCATTAAGGAGCCATATAAAAGCATCAAGAAGTACCATGTCATGGGATCTTTAATAATAATAAAAAGTATATATACTAGTCTATCTTTTGAAGTGCCAAAGGTCCTCAAAAGGGAAATGGACAGGAAACTGAAAGCTGATATGATTTTTTTTTTTTTTTTTTTTTGTGGTTTTATAGCTGATACACTCAATAGGCACAGTTCAAAGTCTCTTCTATGCAAAGTATGGCATTAAATAAAATCAAGTACAGGTGTTTTTGTGCTATTAAAAACATGGAAAAATGTGCATTCTTACTGTGAGCCTGCCTGGAGAGTCTATTTTCAGTTTGAAGGCAGCAGGCTCTGGAACCAGATCTTAAAGTACATCAGATCACACCATTCTTATTTAGAAGGGTCCAATCAAAGCAGTGTATTTGCGTCACAGGTCTCTGCAATATGAAAGACATCTTGTATATCGTTGTATTATTCAAAACAAAAGAACATATTTAAAGGGCCTATATTACGCTATTTTCTAATGTATGTTATAATGTACAAAAACATACCCAAACTTGTTTTTTGTTTCATTCACACATGTTTAACACACAAACCCTGTATATTTAGGAGTTCTCTCAAACAGAAAACACTCTGTTGCACCTTGTAATGTAATGTGGTTATTCAGAAAGTGCTCCACTGTGTTTTTAAACTCCAAACACGGGACCTCACTAGAATCTTTTGGGAACTTTCAGCCCTGGAATTGCCCATCTCTATGAAGAAAAGGTAAAATGTAGCTGTTAATTACCACTATATGATGTCACAAGGTGGAATAGAGCATTTTGAGCTTTTGAGATGGAGACTAATAAACCAGGATTACTCAAACATGTGCGTGTAAAACAAAAATACAACTCCAGGTATGTTTTTGAGGAGGTAACAGCATTATAACATGGTGTTATGTAGTCAGCTTTGCGTAATATAGGACATTTAACCACAAATAAGAGTTTAGTTCTGCACATGTTGATTTTGCAAAAAAACAATGCTGTTTTCTCAGTCCTCTGTCCTCTGTCATTGTTTACTCATAAGCCACCATGTTTGTTTTCACCCAAACAAATCATGCGTTTCTCTGACTGATTAACACATTTGTCACTCACAGTGGAAAAATGGGAAAACAAGAAGTTCAAGACCACACGTGAAGTAATGTGAAAGCATGTGGTCGTACCTGTCCAGGTGAAATGTGAGCAGGCTTGTCTCTCCACAGATTTGACTTGTAACCAGGTAAATTGCTTGGTCATATTTAAAGGGATAGTGTGTGTTTTTTTTTAATGTTAATCTGTATGGGTTTCCTTCTAAAAGTTCCGTGTGTTGACACCGGTTTATCTCTGACAGTCTCAGCTGATCCCGGTTCGGCTCGCTTTCTGGAGCCCACGTAAGTAGGTCCGGTAACTTCCCTGGAACATGAAATAAAGCTTGTTTTATATTTGCATCCGAAACAGTTGTCCACGAAACATCCAGCAGCGTATTGCGCATTCGCATCTCTCCACTCGTATCACTACGCCCATGTTAACTCTATCAGCCTGTTCACCTTCAGCGGATGTCTACGCCGAAGTTTACAAGTGAACAGGCTGATAGAGTTAACATGGGCGTAGTGATACGAGTGGAGAGAGACAATACACGAATGTGAAATACACTGATGGATGTTTCGGACGCAAATATATCACCTTTCTAACAAATGTTTTGTTTTGAGAAGAAAAACAAGCTTTATTTCATGTTCCAGGGAAGTTACCGGACCTACTTACGTGGGCTCCAGAAAGCGAGCCGAACCAGGATCAGCTGAGACTGTCAGAGGTAAGCCGGTGTCAACACACGGAACTTTTAGAAGGAAACCCATACAGATTAACATTTTAAAAAAAACACACTATCCCTTTAACCATTTCCATCTACAGACTCTGTGATACATCCTTGTAGTATTCTCACACATCACCACTAGTTGCTGTCTGATACTGTGCCAGAAGAACCAGAGAGCACAGGTGAGTCTGAGCAAAAGCCAGGTGAAGGAAGGGGTTAGGTGCCAGGTGAGAGGAGGATGGAGCAGGTTTTACATCTGCCATCTACTGGTCACAAAAAATCAAATAAACTTACAAATGGTAGCTTTTACGCCATACTCTGGAACATTCTAGACACGGCAATAGAGTCTCCATGGAGACAAGGAAGTGGCGGACCCTAAAGGAGAGGAGGGGAGGGTGGTGGAGCTAGGTGAGCGGAGGTGGGAGCAGGTATCACATCTGCCATCTACTGGTAAGAAATATCAAATAAACTCACAGATTGTAGCTTCAGTGCCGTACTGTGGAACATTCTAGACATGGAAATAGAATCTCCATGGCAGATCTTAAAAATATGACCCTATCTGCACACTTATAATCAGGCCACTGGATTTATTACAGCACATAAGCCAAATCAGTCTCTCTTTTATTTTTGAAATCTGGTTCAAATAAACACACAATTAACCCAAGAAATCCATCTATCTCCGCTTTGATACGCCATTACATCTTGGAATATGTCTTCGCTCTGTACAAACGATAATACAAAATTCCATCTTGAATCACATTAGTCTTCTGTGAAATTTATTCTGGCCATCAACTCTTTACACGCTATCGAATCAAATGGGCATCTGACGCACTTCTGGCATATCTTATCAGCTTAGATTTGGCGTCATCTTTGCACAAAACCTTGAAAGAACCAAACAAGACCGATCTACTCCGTATATATTTCATTTTATTTATCAACCTTGGCGATATGGCTTACTTTTAATGGGTAAGTAATGTAATAAATAAAAGATTTTGTGGTGGTGCAAGCAGATCTATCAGAGAGCAGACTGAGTGGATTAGCAGAAGAGGGGCAATGAAATGGTTGCTTGGTAACGACGACCTGGTGCAGTGCAATCAGGGGACAGGCCTGTATTTTTGGAACAGGATGTGGGCAGCGTTGGACACTCTTTTATTTTGATCACTAATTGCGGCGAGTGATGTTAAAGCTGCGCTGTGTAACTTTCCCTGAGATTGGAGCGCCCGACTAACTGCGTATCTATGGAGATGTTATTGCTTTGCAGAAAATGTTCCATAGTTTGATGATTGCTGGGTTTCAGATGATATTATAGCATTCACTCGGTCAATCATATCATCATACACTCAACAAAAATATAAACGCAACACTTTTGTTTTTGCTCCCATTTTTCCTGAGATGGACCCAAAGATCCAAAATTCACTCCAGATACACAACACTACCATTTCTCTCAAACATTGTTCACAAATCTGTCCAAATGTGTGACAGCGAGCACCTCTGCCCCGCCGAGACAATCCACCCCACCTCACAGGTGCGCCACATCAAGATGCCGATCCGACATCATGACCAGTGCACAGGTGCGCCCCAGACTGCCCACAATAAAAGGACACCCCGAAATGTGCATTTTTTTGCTTTATTGGGGGTCTGGGGACTCAGAACCAGTCAGTATCTGGTGTGACCACCATTTGCCTCATGCAGTGCAACACATCTTCTTCACATAGAGTTTATCAGATTGTCAGTTGTGGCCTGTGGAATGTTGGTCCACTCCTCTTCAATGGCTGTGCGAAGTTGCTGGATATTAGTGGGAGCTGGTACACGCTGTCGTATACGCCGGTCAAGCACATCCCAAACATGCTCAATGGGTGACATGTCCGGTGAGTATGCTGGCCATGCAAGAACTGGGACATTTTCAGCTTCCAAGAATTATGTACAGATCCTTGCAACATGGGGCCGTGCATTATCTTGCTGACACATGAGGTGATGTTCATGGATGTATGGCACAACAGTGGGCCTCAGGATCTCATCACGGTATCTCTGTGCATTCAAAATGCCATCAATAAAATGCACCTGTGTTCTTCGTCCATAACAGCCTTTGAAGAGGAGTGGACCAACATTCCACAGGCCACAACTGACAATCTGATAAACTCTATGCGAAGAAGATGTGTTGCACTGCATGAGGCAAATGGTGGTCACACCAGATACTGACTGGTTCTGAGTCCCCAGACCCCCAATAAAGCAAAAAAAAAATGCACATTTCGGGGTGGCCTTTTATTGTGGGCAGTCTGGGGCGCACCTGTGCACTGGTCATGATGTCGGATCGGCATCTTGATGTGGCGCACCTGTGAGGTGGGGTGGATTGTCTCGGCGGGGCAGAGGTGCTCGCTGTCACACATTTGGACAGATTTGTGAACAATGTTTGAGAGAAATGGTAGTGTTGTGTATCTGGAGTGAATTTTGGATCTTTGGGTCCATCTCAGGAAAAATGGGAGCAAAAAAGCAAAGTGTTGCGTTTATATTTTTGTTGAGTGTATATTAATATAGATGGGGGCAGCTAAAATTAACATTGTAAAACTATAGATTAAATTGTAATACAGTGAGTCTCTGGGTCTAGTCTCTAACAGAAACAATTAGGTTAAACATTTGTGCCTTTGCGTTTTGGATATTTTAGGATGAAGTAGTGTGCCACCTTTAGGCCAAGTTACAGGTCAGAGGTGTGGAGTTTGATTGAATAAATGCAAGATAGATAGGTTTGATGCCATACTGTGTAACATTGAAGATAAAGTAATCATGCATGGAGAAAAGCAGGTCACAAACCCCACGAAAGTTATAGAGCACCTTTAAGAGCCATCTAAGGTTAACACTACAGAATGTTAATTGACGTTGGTCACCATTAACATGAATAATAATAGGGCTGGGACCAGTACACATTACAGCATACTGTGAGAATTAAAGGAGAATTAACTTTTTTTTACAGTCTGAGCCTTATTTCGATAATAAAACAAGTTGTTTTACTCACCCATAGCACTTTGGTGTCATATGGAGCATTTCCGGAGATGTTTTAGATTAGCGATCTCCGTAACGTGAGTTCTCAGGGCATATAGGCGGTCTCCAAATAACACAAACTTTAGCACTTTTCAAATCATAGAAGCTCAATGTCTTAGTCTACACTTTCGTTTGAGTCAAAAGTGGCCTGTAATCCGAGATTTATCCATAATTTACTGTATTGCGTTTCATGTTTGGGTCTCGAGAGCTGAGAGCGAAATAAGCTGTGACTCCGCACATGCGCACTGGCGTCCTCATCTACTCAAAACTATGGATAAATCTCGGTTTACAGGCCACTTTTGACTCAAACAAAAGTGTAGACTAAGATATTGAGCTTCTATGATTTGAAAAGTGCTAAAGTTTGTGTTATTTTGGTGACTGCAGCGTCGTGCCCCCGACCACTCAGATTACGGAGATCGCTAATCTAAAACATCTCCGAAAATGCTCCATATGACACCAAAGTGCTATGGGTGAGTAAAACAACTTATTACCAAAATAAGGCTCAGATTGTTAAAAAAAATTATGCAAAATTTACTTTATTTATGAACTTTAAGTCACATTAGAACGTTGTTTGCTTGTTACCTGTGTTTTGTTTCATTCCCACGTTTGATTTACTCTTTATTAATAGTCTGTCTACATCTTCAAAACTCAAAATGCTCTGTTTCACCTTGTGATGACATGTAGTGGTAGTTTTCAAGTTAACAACTACCCTTTAAAGACCTTTTGTTCAGTAAAACAGAATAATATGAGTGTAAGATCACATGGGGCCCCTTTAATAATATTTGAAACTACTGTACATGTAAACGAATGTGTAATTTATGTATTAAAACAATACATTCCCATGGGTTTAGTAAGAAATATAAAACATATATCTTATGTAAAGTTGATTTAAAATGTACTTGTTGTGTGGACAGACTCCACTTTGGGATCCACTGCTTTAAATAAACAAATGGAGTGTTGAACATCAGGCTGATTTATTCACAGTTTAAAACATTTTACATGATGGAAAGTTGTGTTAGCATTTTTGCTTTAGTCCGTCGATCCAGAAAACTAAATGAGTCGTATGGTTTTCATTATCCCAGCCCCAGCTATGATTTATTCAAACCACAAGTGAACCACACATTTGGAATAAACTCCAAAATCCAATCTACAGTGTGAGAAAGAGGTGGAACGCACAGGCAACTGACAAGTACAAATTTCATGTTATAAAAATCCAGCTGTTTTCTTACCCTGGGTTATAGTTTAGATTTCTGTGAATAACTAGGACTATAAACAGATAACTGAGTCAAAGTTCAGCGTTTTCTCTTTCTGTACACATTTAATGATTAGTTTTAATATAAAACATAAGATATAATCAAATCACAAAGGTTAGATTATAGGTTACAGATGTTTCTAAACAATCCCCAAGCTAGAAGTTGGTTTGGTGGTGACTCCATGGAGAAAGATTAGTAATAATATCTCTGTGGAGACAAACAGGAGACAGAAAAGCTTCTTAGAGCACCTTTAAACTGGTCAGTTATGCAATGAAATAAATTAAAGGCCCTGAATCCATTTTTTCCCCCATACAGATATATTGTATAAAATATAGTATAAAAATAAGTCAGTGTATTGTTGGCTTTAGTGTGACTGTGCAGTTGTGAAAGGTCCTTATAAAGTCATTGCAGTTGAATAATTAGGATGCCTTGAATGCAGAAGGTAAGTGAGAAATAACTCTGAACCACCGCAAATATACCACTCGTAAATTGAGTACAACGCCGTTAAAAACAGCTTCTGTTTTTTGCGTTGTAGAATGTGTGGGTGTCCTTTGTTATTGCAACCTTGAACTACTTACAGTTGGCATGATGCAATTTGTTGTAGAGTGTGTACCTGGCACTTGTACACTGCAAAAAATATTTAGAGTTCAAGATAATGCATGTTTATCCGTTTCAAAGCATATTTTTGAGTGGCGTTTATTGCTTACATAACTTAAAAGAATTTATACTTTTGAGTTATGAATTATGCAGTTTACTTAGATTACATAACTTAAAAGAATTAATATATTTGGGTTATGAATTATTTTAAGTTATGTAACCTAGGTGAACAGCAAATAAGATGAAAAAAAATTTGAAAATCAGCATACTAATTGATACTACAACTAGGTTCGAAACTACGTACATAGACATGAACCTTTCCTGAATACCTTTAGAAAATTTTGTATATCTACTGAATATTTAGGTGATGATATATAAAGGTGATGGTGTGAATTTTCTTTTACACACTCAAAATATACTTAACTTATATATACAAAAAAAAAAGATACAGATACAGGTGAGATCTTTGAGTCATGTGTCACTGCTGGAGCTGGATTCTTGCCACTTGTTTAATAGCAGGCTGCGACCGGTCTGTTTATTCTAATCTGGGATGTCCTGGTTTGACCCGGCGTGTGCAGCCAGAATTTGCCCTGGAGTGCATGAAAATAAAAATATGTTACGCACTGCAAAGGTTTATGAAGCCAAAACTTAGATCAGAGGAGTTACGCAAATGTTATAAACATCACTGTTAGAGACAAAACTATTTTAGAAACTGATTATTATAACATATTCCTTGTTATGAAGTGAATGAAGTTAAAGGTGCACTATGTAACTTTTTTTTAACCAAGAAGTACAAGCACCTGTGCTCAGGTACTGGCTCAGAGAATAGACTTTAAAGCAGTTCTGCTTGTGTAGAAGTCTCTCCATGGCCTAGCACCAAAGTACATCTCTGACATGTTAGTGCCACATGAACCCTCTGCACTCTGAGGACCTCAGGGACCGGCCTCCTGCTGGTGCCCAGAGTCAGGACTAAACACGGGGAGTCAGTGTTTCAGTTTTATGTAGCTAAAACCTGGAACAGTCTGAACATGTGAGACAGGCCTCTACTTTGACTCTGTTTAAATCCAGGCTCCAAACAGTTCTGTTTAGCTGTGCATAAGACTGAAAGGGTGTCATTCCGCACTCTTCCCTCTCATTTAATGTCTCTCTCTCTCTCTTTAATTTTATGATGTTTTTTTATGTTTTGATTTGTTTGTATTGTGATTTTAATGTATTTCTTATTCTGTTAAGCACTTTGAATTACTCTGTGTACGAAATGTGCTATACAAACAAACGTGGCTTGCCTTTTGGTTGAGGGTTCATCACCTGACATATCCATAGAAACAAGTTCTATGGATATGTCAGATCTGACCTGTAACTTGGTATGGTTTGTATTATACCGTTTTGTGTAATAAAACGTTCTATCTTCATGGAGAAGATAGAAAGGTTTAATACTAGAGATCGTTCACTAAACCAAGTCTCCTGGTCCAGACCAAGTCAGTTCCCGCGTGCTGAGGACATGCACACACTGAGTCTGAAGCTTGAAAGGATATCAGCAGTGCTAAAGACCTCCTGCATTGTGCCAGTGCCCAAGAAGCCTATTCCATCTGGACTAAATGACTTCAGATCAGTTGCTTTGAAGTCTCATGTCATGAAAGTGTTTGAGAGACTTGTTCTGGCGCAGCTCAGACCCCTGGTGGCTCCATCCCAGGCCCACATGAGTGTGGAGGATCTATCTTCTGCAGCAGGCTCACTCTCACCTGGATAGTGTTTAGGGCTCTGTGAGGATATTGTTCTTCAATTTCTCCAGTGCCTTTAACACAATCCAGCCCTTTCTGATGAGTGAGAAGCTGCTCAGGATGGGTGTCAGCTCCTCCACTGTCTCCTGGATTACTGACTACCTGTCAGGCAGGCCTCAGTACAACTGGGGAACACCCTGTCTGACACTGTGGTCAGTAATATGGGAGCTCCCCAGGGTACAGTCCTGTCTCCGTTCCTGTTCACTCTGGACACTTCTGATTTCCAGTACAGCTCAGAGTCCTGCCATCTGCAGAGGTTCTCTGATGACTCTGCGGTGGTTGGGTGTATCAGGGATGGACAGGAGATGGAGTACAGGTCAGTGATTGCAAATTCTGTGGAGTTTTCCCAGGCAAACAATCTGCTCCTGAACTTGGACAAGACCAAGGAACTGGTGATTGACTTTAGGAGGAAGAGGTCACCTGTGGAGCCTATTAACATCACGAGGTGGAGATCGTGGACTGCTACAAATACCTCGGCGTCCATGTGAACAACAGGCTGGACTGGAGGGACTACTGTAATGCTGTGTACAAGAAGAGCATGAGCAGACTCTACTTCCTGAGGAAGCTCACGTCTTTCAATGTGTGCAGTAAGTTTCAGTCTGTGGTTTCCAGCGCCCTGTATTCTGCTGTGGTTTGTTGGGGGAGAAACACCAGTAAAAGGGACATTGAACAGATTGACAAATTGATCCGTAAAGCTTGTCATGTGATCGGCTATGAGCTGGAGACATTTGTCATAGTGAGGGACAGGAGGACACTGGACAAACTGCTCTCCATCATGGACACTCCTGCTCACCCACTGTACCAGACCATAGAGGGACAGAGGAGCTCATTCTCCAACAGGCTCAGCTCCGCTCAAACAGGACTACATTCATACCATACTTCATACAGTTGTACAACAATTCACCCTTATGTAATGGATAACCTTTTGTCCTGTACTTGTACATCTACACTTATATAATTATGTCTTATTTGACACTTGTCTCTTGCTCTTTTTTGCTACTTATTTATAATTTATTATTACCATTTATTTTTTTGCTCTTTGTTATTATATTGTATTGTGATGTATGAGCTACTGTGTTCAAATAAATTTCCTTGTGAATCAAGAAAGTTTGTCTAAGTCTAAGTTTAATTCTATACATTCCAGACAAAGAATGGAGACAAACAGGTAGTGGACCCTTGTGCAATGCACCTTTAAGTTAATAAATTTGTAAGTTTATATGACAGATGACTTGGTTTGGTGGGACAGTTCCCATGGGTAAATATTTATCATAGTTTTACATCAGTTAAGTGGCAGTTAGTACAAAAAAAGATTTCTTCATCAAAACTGAAAATTCAATCCAAAATACAGGGAGAATTTACGAGCTAGGAACATATTGTTCTGATATACTAAGATGATAAAATAAAGGGGTTGCCATCTATTTTTAGTTGCGTAGTCATATCTATCGTGTAATTTAAACCAGTCTTGGCTTGTGTTAATTATGGTTGCTGTTATGAAATTACACATCTCTGTGTTTCACATCAGCTACCCGTGTTGAACCAGGAGGTGAAATGATAAACTTCACCAGAATTTAAAAAAAAATTGAAAAAAATTGGGGGGAAAATGACATTTTTAAAAGTAAAATCTAAAGTATAACAAAGTTAGTCATTCCTGTTTCAAACAAATGCCGAAGAATCAAACAAAGACAAAACTAAAGTGAGATTTTATCAGGTCTAAATCAAGTCTAATCCAAGGAATTGTAACAGAGTAATTCAGTCTTAAACTAGCTTTAACCCAAATTAGGGATGCACAATTTTTTCAGTTCTGATGCCAATTCTGATACTATAACTTCAAATATCTGATCCAATACCAATGCAGAGATTCAGAACAGCATTTATTTCCTTAAAACAAACAAACAAACAAAAAAAACACACACACACACAAAGACCTGATCCAAATGTGTTATGTAACTGTTATTTATTGCTCAAGTAACTACAGAAAATCGTATGTATAAACAAGTGTTCAAACATTAAGAAACTTTCTGTGCCAACTACGAACATTAAATAGTCTTACCAGTTATTTATATCGTCTGAACCGATATTTGGAAACCGATACCTGATCCAGCAAAAACCAGTATGAGATTGGTGCATCCCTAAATCTATGCCAAGCTCAAACTAATCAAGAATACAAAAAGAGTAAAGACTAAACCAGGATTAGACCACGGTTAAACAAGGACTAAACCAGGACTAGACCTAGACCTTACATACTAACCTAGATATCTAAAGCTAGACTAGAACAATACTACAGCTCAGCTTTAGGATTAAATTTGTATTTCACTGCTAATGATGGGTTAGTCTTATAATGTAACTGTAAAGAAATGTGTATTTTTGACATTCACCTGCCCGGGGACTGCAGAGGGAGAGCAGCAGTAGCTACATCTGGTACAAATCATCTTTTCTTTTGTAAGATTAATTGATTTGTACATGGTATAAAAATAAAGTTATAAAAATATAAATATAAATAAAGAATAAACTAAACATGTCATTTAGGATGTGTTCACACTTGCCTGTAGATCACATCAAAATTGGGACTAAACTGGGACTAAAGTCTGAAACAATCTTGGACTAGGATTAGAACAGGACTAAACCAAATCTACATTTGGACTGAGCTGGGCTCAAAACAAGACCATAAAAGGACATGAAGTGTAACTTTTCTGGTGGAAGATACTTGCCTGTTTCCATGGAGATGTTCGTTTGGAATGTTCCACAGTAGGGTATTGGGCACGTCTTTGTGATTTATGTAATTACATGTGTTTTCTTATTGCTTAGTGAGCAGGCTCACATCTCCACTGATCTGAATTGTAACTTGGCTTGGAGATAGACAAGTTTAATGTCATACTGTGGAACATTCCAGGCAAAGCGATCATATCTCCAACATGTGTGGGGCTCTCCAGGATCTCCATCAGTTCAAATCTTTCCTGGATAATAATTATTCCTATGACAGAATTCAAATGCTAGTGAAAGGAGATTGGAGTTGCACTATGCTAAGCTAACCAGGCTATACTCTCTAGTAAGTAAGCCTTTATTTATATAGCACCTTTCACAGATAAAATCACAAAGTGCTTTACAAAGTGCAAAATACAACATATATAAAATCAAATAAATAACACAGTCAATTAAAAGCTTGTCTAAAAATCAGTGTCTTGAGCTGCTTTTTAAAAGAGTCAGTAGAGTCTGCCTCACGGAGGGCTAAAGGCAGGGCATTCCATAATTTGGGGGCCACAGCCTGAAAGGACCGGTCCCCCCGTGTTTTAAAGCGTGTTTTAAGTCTTTGGGACCATCAGGAGGCCCTGACTAGAGGACCGCAGGGTGCGGCTTGAGGAGTAGGGGTGCAGTAAGTCACTGATGTAGCAGGGTGCCTGGCCATTTAAAGCTCTATAAGTTAAAACCATAATTTTAAAATCAACACGGAATTTAACAGGAAGCCAGTGCAATGAAGATAAAATTGGAGTGAAGTGTGTTCTCCTGTTTGCTCCTGATAAAAAACCTCACAGCTGTATTTTGTACAAGTTGCAGCAGCTTAAGTGCAGATGCGCTAAAACAAGTAAAAAGAGAATGACAAAAATCTAAACGAGATGAAATAAAAGAGTGAACAATCTTCTCAAGATCAACATTAGATAAAATTGGTCTCAGTTTAGTGATGTTTCGTAAATGGTAAAAACAGTTTTTAACCACTTGGCTGCAGTGACCCTCCAAACAACGTTCCTTCTAAGCTGCGCGCCTGTGCAATTGCGCACTGCTCACACATTCTTAGCGCACAAGAAAACCTATGCAGCGCAGGGATGAAAGAGTTCCGCTTTTTTTTCAGCCGCGGGGTCATCTGAATACGGGGGAATCGTCCAGTATTCAGAAACAAAAGTATGTGTCTCGTATTAAACTTCTACCGATGTAAGCCGCGAGCACGCGCTTGCGCGAGCACGCGCAGCTCTTTCGCAACAGCGTGTAGCGGGGGTGCATGTCGGATGTCGCGCACAGGGGTCCAAGGAGCGCTCAGGGAGTTAGTGTGTTTGCTCAGACACATAAAACATTAGGGGGAACATTGCCTCCAAAGACATTGATTTGTCGAATAGCACTCCAAGGTTTCTAACACTAAATTGGACTGAAGGGCTCAGTGAGCCAAGGTGATCCTTAATCAGAGGAATTTTGTCATCTGGAGCCAAAATAAGAGTGCAAATCAAAATCAAGTGGAAAAACGCCAGGGCGGCGTGTGCCACAGCAAGAAAGAACAATGGGAGAGCGGTCAAGACCGTACAACTTGCCCGAATTACGACAGCGTTCTTCACGGCACCAACAAGTCCCATCTTCCACCATTTCGGGACTATGGACATAATGTAGAATCGAAACACGCTGTTTGCTCTAAGCCCGATAAAGGAAAAAGAGTATGCAGTAAATTTAGTCTTTTCTGGAATTATTCAATGGTCCTGTTGTTACCAGCACCTGGAAGCTGTGCATGGAGTTTTGAACTTTTGAAATAACGCACAGGGTGTGACCTCATAGTATCAGAAGAGAGTGTGTGTTTTTTTTAAACTGTTGTATAACTTAAATATTAAAAACGTAAATATTAAAATCAGTGTGGAAATGTACTTAAGTTGTTCACTCAGACAGGACAAAACAGAGAGTGGAAGAGACTACAGAATTTAAGCTAAGCATCACAAAGACATACAAAATGAAAGTGTGGTTGTGTAATTTTCCCCACACCTTACATAAATGAACGATAAACCCATAGCTACAAATGTTATGCCTTTATTTGTGGCACAAAAGATGCAAGCAACAAAAAACAACAAGGCAGAACATGATTAAAACATGTGCGGTATAGGTCCCAATCCTCGTAGTTTTCGTTGTCCTCGATTGCTTGTAATATCAAACGCCGACGACACAGTTTGTGTCGTATTAAAGAAACCAAAAACGCTGTTTTGTCGTTCATACGAACAACCAAACTCTGCAGAATGCACACCAAGTACGCCAATGCCGCTCTGTCAAACTCCTCGAAAAGCCATCGCAGTATACTGCCAGACAGCTGTGTTGTGTTTTTATTGAGTAGCCGTCACCCGGAAGTAGTTGGACTACAGCGCCACATAGCGTTGCGGAGCGTGCCAGGTCGCTGACCTGAATCTGATTGCGCGACATACATGTGCACTCGGATTGGACGACAGACCACCCGCCGAGTAACGGGAGAAATCCAAACCAATTCTAATCCAATCCTACCATGTGCATGCAGTCAGTTTCTGTTTTCCCATCGTTAAGTTGCAAGAAGTTTTCAGCAAGCCAGTTTTTGATAGAAGAGAAACACTGCAGAAGGGATTTTAGTCTGTCCATCTCTGTTTCTCTCTAGGAAACCAAGTTACATGTAAAGTAGCCTGGGTCTAAGCTCATTACCATCATCATGCTTAGATGGTCTTTAGCTGAGCGTGATTGCGCAGAGGGCCCGTGATCCACTCTCCACATAAACCTCTCGGTGTGGATGTTAACACGTTTTGTACTTGATTTAATAAGCTTAGCATTATTCCTGATATTCCTGTGTGCTTGACCCTGTCTAACACCGGGTCAAAGGAGGCTGAACCTGAGCTGATCTCAGAAGGCCTAATTATTCTAGGAAAAGCAGATGCATGCCAACAGCACCACCCTGGTACTGAGTCCATTCTAAACGCATGCAAACAACAGAGCCAGTGAAACAGGTTTGTGGACATGGGAGACTTTCAACTGCTAATACCCCATGGCAACCCACACCTCTTAATCTCGAGCTAGGTTTGGTCAGGATTATGGACTGTATATAAATGGACATAGCTAACCCGCTAGCTGCTACATTCCAAATAGGCAGGGCTCTCAAGTCTCACGCTTTGAGAGTGTGACACACGCAATTCGACGTTCTCACGCATAGCCCTCCCCCACCCCCCCACCCCCGCTCCTCGGAAATTACACAGTCTCACGCACGACCATGCTCAAAACTTGAGAGCTCTGCAAATAGGATTTTAAGGATGGTTGTTGGCTCGATTCTGTCTCCAGTTCACTTTGTACTAAAGTATTGTCACCCCTCTCTGTAGCTACTACAGTGAGCCTCATCATTCTTAAAATGTTTATATAATTATTAGCCTGCTCTACATGATTCTGGCGTTTAAATTTTGCCATTTTGTCCATAAATCAAGATATGAACATTAATCACAGACAAACCAGGTGCCTTCTTTTCCATAGGTTGTTCCCACTAGCGTTAGCAACAAGTTTGATTGACAGCTTTGCTAAATGCGCACTTTCTGACAAACCAGGCAGAAACCTGGCAAAAATGGGCATTACCGTACCCACAGCCTCACTCCGGATTGGCTCTATGGTTGCTATGATACTTGCGGTTGGAATTCCACATGTGAAACTTCCATATTCGCCTCTATAACTGTAGTCTCGCTGAGCTTCATTTGACTGAAACCAAATGCTATGGGTGGGGTCACTCACTTCTCACCCACATCTTTATACAGTCTATGGTCAGGACTACCTTAGCTAGAGGATGTGACCTATTGTGCATGTTTTGGGTGAAGTGAGACTGCTAGCTACCAGTCTAGTTATTATATAATTTTAAAAAGTGGACAACTTGTGGCATGTTTAAATTCTGACCTTTCTGTGGTCTTATTTCTCTGGACATTCCAGAGCTTTTAACCCACTTGTGAGTCCTTAGTCCAGGTTCATAACTGTACATGTCCTCATTATCCCCATATGTAATTCACAGTAAAATCCAGAGAATAACCCAGGCTTAGACTCAAAACCTGTTTCAGTCACATGTTCTGCTTGTAACGACTTGAGCTCTGCACAATCAAAGCCTTCCAAGAACCAGCTGGACTGAAATGAACCTGACCCTGATCTAAACCAGGACTAAATCTGGTCTAGACCCGAATAAACCAGAAATAAACTGGCACTAAATCAAGAGTAAACTAGGACTAAAAAAGGAATAAACTAGAACTAAACTAGGAGTAAACCAAGATTATATAAACCAGAAAAATAAACAGGACTAAAGTAAAAATAAACCAAAACAAAACCAGGGCTACACCAGTGAACAGTCTGAAGCAGCACTAAAGAGAGTCTAGGTTAAATTCTTAAATAGTGACGGGCAGTACAAGTGATTTTTCAGCTATCAAGTAATGGCAAATATTGCGATATCAGAACAATACCAATACCAATACCAATGTTATTTGTATTAAAGTGCAATATGAACTGTAGTTTTTTATGGATGTGGATGTACACACTTTACTTGAGGACATATAGGGAATAGTACAATTTTACCTGCACCTTTAGGCCATGTTGGAGAGTGCAATAGGAACTGTTTAAGGCCATGACGGGATTGTGTAAGTTTGTCCTGATGAAGGCTGATACACTGGTGTCATTATATCTTAATTTGCTATGGGGTAAGAAAGGCTTTTAAATCATTTGGACTCTTTAAGTCAGGGGTGTCAAACTCATATTGGTCCGGGGGCTGTATCCAACCGACTTTGATGCCAAAGGGGCCGGATTAGAAAACTCATGGCAATTATACCCCAAAAATAGAAATAAGTCCAAATATTTGTGCAGAGAAACGCAAATGTATTACAGAAGTCTTTTTTATTTGATGAACTCTTTCTTTTACAAAATGTTATAATATTATGAACAACCTGAAACTTTAAGAAAAATGCTATTTCAACACAAGCGTACAGGTTTCCCATTCACCTCTGTGAACAAATAGTACATTTTTTCTTGGAAAATCCTGCACTCTGCATCCACTTTTCTCATTTTTGACATTTTGCTGATGAGGGTGTCACGGTCAACAGTCAAAACGATGGTCCTTTAAGAGCGTTTGGAAAGAGGCGAGTCTTCATTTGTGCTGCTCTGGTGGGAGGGGCCACGCACAGAGGCGCTGGAGACGTCGCTATGCTAAACTGCACAGAAAAGTTTAGCAGTATTATTTTAATAAAAATTTAAAATATAGTTCAAATATTTTAATAGAAAATCAGCCGAGGGCCAGATTAAAGGTCTTGGAGAGCCGGATCTGGCCCCCGGGCCGCATGTTTGACACCCCTGCTTTAAGTGCTTCCATTCTTTTCAGTTTGGATGTGGCAGCGCTTTATATCAAGGAACCATTCACGCATGCACACACCAGTGTACGCACACACTGGGGGAGAGGTGGGTTAAGTGTCTTGCCAAAGGACTCAATGGCAGCATTCATCTGTGGGAGCTGGACTCACACCACCAACCAGTTTGCCAGTGGATCTGACCGCTCAACCAGTGATGTTTTATATCAAGCCAACCTTCAGGTCAGAGGACAAGTGTTTGTCCACTCATCCGAAAGTTCGAGGTTCAAATCCCACTGGGAGAGTGGTCAGATCCATTGACCCACAGGCGGTGTGATTCAGATGAATGCTGTCATTGTGTCCTCGTGCAAGACACTTAACCCACCTGCCCCTAGTGTCTGCGCACACTGGTGTATGAGAGTGTGTGTGTGTGTGTGTGTGAATACAATAGAGTGCCTCACAGGTGGAAAAGTGCTGTATAAAAATGTGACCAATTGCCATTCACTAAATACTGTACTTTGGATTGTGTATTTTTATTGTGCCTCTGATGTCCAAGACAATAAAGTCTTATTTCATCTTATCTCATCGACTATGGCGACACTGTCTTTGCTCCACCCAAGTTTGTACTAATCTAAAATCCAATAAACATTGGCACTTTATGATTTTTTATATTTTAAATGTATTATAATTTGATCATTTTTTAAAGACATTTTAAGAATCATAATCATAAGAATCAATACTTTATGATACCTCAGTCAGTATTGATGCATTGGTATTTGGCATTGATCCACCCATTACTACACCTATTTTACTTACTTACTATTTTACTACAGCTGTGGCATTTGTCTTACCATCAACAGGAGTGAATGAATAATTTTAAATTCTTTAGAGTGTCTCCAAAAACAGTATAAAAATCCTATTCACTCTTATGATAAAAGGAGAAATTCAATTTGTCAACTGTTGACAAAGTTGACAAATTGAATTTCTCCTTTTATCATGGATTCTACCTGGACGACTGAGGGACTCTTCACGTATTCACTCTTATAATTAGTAGCAGTCGTGAGTGGCTATAGTTTTGGTGATGTTTATGTTTTCTAACAGTCTTTTGTTGTCTTTTGGTGCCTTGTTTTGGCTCCTCACATGAGCAGGCACTGGAGCAGCTTGACTTCTGAGTAGTACCCTGTTCGACGTAATCTGTTTTATGCACAAACAACTTAATACTAATCCAATGTGTGTTTACGACTTCACAGAACTCACATTTTCACTGGAAAAACTTTTAACGTTTAAAAATGTGCCAAAACCTTTGAATGACCACGTATAGCTAATTTTACACTCTTGTTTCAAATATTTTTCAAAGAGCATCTGTCAATGTAAATTTGTATTTACTTGTTAGCTTAAAATGTCCTGTCTCAATTTTTGTTTTCGAAGGAGACCCTCCTTCTTGCCAAATAAGGTTTGTGGAGATGCAAGCCCACAATGTAAATTTGTTTTACTGTTTTTACTTTTTTTTCATAATGAAAAAAAACATACTTTTATTGTAGTTTATTTTTTGACAAAAATGTTACGTACTGGGGCTTTAATTTGAAGGTCAGTAAATCCCCAAAGCAAGATTATCACTTTGTCTCAAATGTCCATAGATAGCATTAGTAGAAAACAATGTTGAAAGGGCCATGGGACAAATAACCAGAGCAGATAAGCTGCTGAGTTATAAACATATTTAACTCTCTATTAGAATACTTTTAAAACGAACACTAACTTTAGTATTTAGCATCTTAAAATCTCCACTAGTTTAACATTAGGCTGAGTGAAAACGCTCTGAGGTGTGGAGCTAAGAGACACGTTGGACTTGTGGTGTTTTGACATCAGAAGAAGGTACATCTCCTGTCCTCCACTATTTCAATACCAAACACAGTGACGACAGGTTCAAGGTCAAAATTACTGCTTTTTAGTAACTCGTGTATCTTTTATTTACTGAAGGATGTCAACATGTGGGCCTATTTGTAGAAAATATTATTAGAATGGATTTAATTGAAGATGTTTTTTTTGCGAAAGAGTGACCTTTAGAAGTGAAACGGGCATTGATGAGGGGCTGGTGGGGGCTACAGTGTAGTATTCCAGTGTAGTTACAGTGGACTGCCTCATCAGTGGCCCCTTTGCTCTTATGGCACCTCTGGTTCTTTGAGCGCCAGTGTCTCACGTCCTCGCTCCGGTCTTAACCTCCTGAGACCCGCCCATTCATTTGTGTCCTTTATAATGGACATCTTTTACATTTTGAGATACTATAGTATATAGTATTTTGAGAGACTATAGTTTGTGGCTGCACTATGATTAAAAAAATAATAATAATAATAAATGGTAAATGGTCACATCTTTATACAGCGCTTTTCCACCTTGGCACCCAAAGCGCTTTACAACAAGGAACCACTCACCCATTGACACACACATTCACACACCAGTGTACGCAGACACGGGGGGCGAGGAGGGTTAAGTGTCTTGCCCAAGGACACAACGGCAGCATTCATCTGTGGGAGCTGGAATCGTACCAACCAACCTGTGGGTCAGTGTGATCTCAACCACTGATGTTTCTTATGTCAAGAGCGGGATTTGAACCGCCAACCTTTGGATCAGTGGACAAACGCTCTACCAACTGAGCTATAATAATAATAATAATAATAATAATAATAATAATAATAATAATAATAATAATAATAATAATAATAATAATAATAATAATAATAATAATACATAAAAATCAAAAATATAATGTGAATATATAAAATAAAATGAATAAGTAAATAAATAAATAACACATACAATTTTTAAATAAAACATAAAAAATAATCAATACAAACAAATAAATAAATAAATGAATAAATAAATAAATAAATAAATAAATAAATAAATAAATAAATAAATAAAACATTAAAAAGGAGTCTAAAAACTTTTTGAGGCGACTGTAAAACCGACCGAAAAAATGTTTTTGTTAGTGTTAATCTAAACCTAAACCTATTACAGTCCATTACAGAGGACATGTTACAAAAATATGAATAAAAATAAAATTAACAAAATGTAAATGCTGAGGTGTTCATTTACCTCCAAATAGAAAATTAAAATAATAATAATAATAATAATTTAGATGCACTTTTTTTCTTGGGGTCCCAGGAGGTTAAAGTTGTCTGTCACGGCCACACGCTCTGACCTGTGCCGGGGTGAGCAGTGACTCATCCGGGCTTCGTGGGGTACAGCGCCGCCTAGTGCCGCTGCAGTATAAAGCGCAGAGTGAGTTGACAGCGGAGTCAAGTCTTTCCCGGTGTCTCATTCACGGAGCCCCACGGAGCGCTCCGGAGGCGGCGTGACGCTGCGCGGGCAGTGCTCGCGGTGGACCTGTCCACGTCTGTCCGCCGGTCGCGGTGCAGAGTTGACAGGAGGTAATCCCCGCCATGTGAGGGGGCGGCGTTGGTACAGAGGCGTGTTTTTGCTTTTCCCCTCTTTTTCCTTTTTTCACGCTTCAGACGCGGCTGTACCTGCTATAAAAAGAGTGTCCCAGCCTCACACTGGAGTTTCTTGAACAGAGAGCTGGTGCCAAGTGTCCGCTGCAGCGCATGTCCGCCTGACACCGCTCCGGGCGCCTCCTCGGGATGATGCATGACTCCGGGGGGGTCCAGATCTCCGGGGGGGTCCAGATCTCCGGTGGGGTCCAAATGGCGCGAGCGCTGAAGCACGCGGCGCTGTGCCTGATGCTGCTGCCGCGCTTTCTGCTGGCCGCGGTGATGCTGTGGCTGCTGGACTTCCTGTGCATCCGGAGGAAAATGCTGCTGAAGATGGGCCAGGGGCAGGACGGCGCTGATGACCCGCCCGTGTGCGTGTCGGACGAGAATAAGATGTTTACGGTGGAGTCGTTGCGGGCGGTTTGGTACGGACAGAAACTGGACTTTCTGAAATCCGCGCACCTCGGGCGAACTGCGCCGAACACCGAAGTGGTGCTGGTGCACGAGCGCAGGCCGGTGCGGCTGCTGGACTGTATGAAAGGGAAGAGACCGCTTATCCTTAACTTCGGCAGCTGCTCCTGACCACCGTTCATGATGCGGCTGGCTGCCTTCCAGAGGATTGTGCGCCAGTACGCGGACATTGCGGACTTTCTGGTGGTGTATATCGAGGAGGCGCACCCGTCCGACGGCTGGGTGAGCACGGACGCACCGTACCAGATCCCCAAGCACCGGTGCCTGGAGGACCGGCTGCGGGCGGCGCAGATGATGCTGTCCGAGGTTCCCGGCAGTAACATCGTGGTGGATAACATGGACAACTCGTCCAACGCGGCGTACGGAGCCTACTTCGAGAGACTTTATATCGTGAGGGACGAGCAGGTGGTGTACCAAGGTGGCAGGGGCCCGGAGGGATACCGCATTTCAGAGCTGAGAAACTGGTTGGAAGAGTACAGGAACAATCTGCTCCACTCGGCCGTGCTGCATGTGTAGAGCCGCATGTGGATGTGCCCCGAGCCGCTCAGAAACCGCTCCAGAGCCGCTTTCACACAGGTGCCCTCCCGCCTCTGCCTCTGTACTTTTCTGTGTAATGTCTATGCAACAGCCACTGTCACGCTCCATGCGAACAGCTGCTCTCCCAAAATCGAGACCCGGAGCCTCGTCTCCATGGAAACTGTCACTTGGGCCCCCTCTAAACGCACCATTAGGACAGGTCCATCCTCGTGACGCATGACGCACTTTGGCAAACCTTTTACCAGGCAGTCTCATATGTTTCACCGGTGACATTGTTAAGTGTGCGGGACTGGACCGGAGCGTCCTCTCTTCTGTAAACCACCGCTTGTGTCCAAACCACGACTGCTGCTACAGTGTTCACCATGGCACAATATGATGATGATACTTTTGTGGTCAATATATTCCAGTCTGTAGCCTAAAGTGAATGTGGCAAACTCTAGGCTGTAGGCTTCTTATTTTGTGCTTGTCTTAATTGCTCGCTCACATAGTTATTTTTTGTATTGAGAAGATACATACATACATATACACACATATATATATATATATATATATATATATATATATATATATATATATATATATATATGAAATGGAACATATTAAACATTGAACACTATATTTTTCTACTGTATTGAAATGTGTGTCTGATAACAAGGCTGTGGGGGCATGTACTGCAAAAAAAATGAAGCACATGAATGAAATGACATGACCTATTAATATTGATCATGTTTTTAGTAATTTAGGCTTTTTGTTTAGACATTTAGTTATAGGCATACTTTTAAACATGTTTCAGTTGTGTTTCTTGCATACACTGATGGCACAGTCTCAAAAATATATATATATATATATATATATATATATATATATATATATATATATATATATATATATATATATATATATATAGTCATTTAACCGTGTGTATAAGTAATTGTTTTTGCAGTGTGCTAGTACATCCTCTCTGGTGTCTTTTTGAAGTTCGGTTTTTAAAAGGCAAATGCCAGAAAACTGTTACGGATGTTTTCTCTGACACTGGACTGGGCTCAGTATTAGCACAGTGCCCCACTAGCTTTGGAGAGAGAAAGGAATACAACAAAAAACAGACTGCCAAATGATGTAACCCATTTGAGTCCATGTAAAAATGAACAAACGTTTTTAATAAATGTCAGAACACAGTACTGTATTTTCTTATTTCTTATTTATTTCAAATGGGGTGCAGATAGTTTCATTTGAATTCAGAATAATCATTAATTGAGCACTGCACAGTTCAAAAACTTGCAGGTGCACTGTCTAACATTTCTAGTGGGGGGTTCACCAGGTGCTTGTCTCCATGGAAATAATGTTGCTTTGTCTAGAATGTTCCACAGTATAGATTAAACCTGTCCATCACAAGGGAGATGAGCAGGTTACAGCACTACACTACATTACAGTTCAGATCTGGGGAGATTCGCCCCTATCCACAGAACAGGTGATTGTATTTTTGAGCAAACACATAATGAATAAATGCTAGATGGATATGCTGAAGATTCCAGGCAAAGCAATAACATCTCCATGGAGACACGTAGGTAGCAGACCCTCCACCAGAAAAGTTGCAGTGCAATTTAACATACGGTATTGATTTTAAAGGTATAAAAAGGTCACTCGCTTTGGGACAGCTGGAGGACATGCTTCTTACGTAGTGACCGCCCACTGCTTGGTTCTGGAAATTTCCCATTCATTCTTTGTATAGACTTGTACAGCTCTGACCTATAATGTAGTCTATAGTTGAGTCCCTTGAGATAGATAATCTTTACATGGAACAATCTAGACAAAGCAGTGACATCTCCATGAAGAGAAACAGGAGACGCACCCTCCACCAGAAAAGTTGCGCAATGCACCTTTAAGTGTGTTTTTTGGACTGGAAAACAAACATGTTATGGGCGTTAGCCTAGTATGTAACTGGAGGTGGAGAGGCACCTGCATGATTCCATGGAACATTTGCCATGGAGACAGAGAATATTATAATTATAGCCAAAAAAAAAAAAAACATTTTCATGGAAACATGGTTTAACTGTATTTAAAAAAAAGTTACATACTAGGGCTTTAAACAGGCTTCATAGTGATCATACTGTTCTATAATGCTCTATATTGTATTAAGCCAATAGTGTGAATGCAACAGCATTAAACCTGTTTTTAACTTTAGTTACATTACATAGGTATGGTCTTTGGTGAATGACTTCTAGGGTTTTTAATGTGTAATTTATTTTAGAAAATTGTCAATTTTATTTTATTTTACTGATCTTTATTTAACTACCTTAATCACAAAATTAATATAACCAACAACAGTTAAACTAATTTTTAAATAGTTTCATGTGATGGACTTATCAAGGGGAGGAAAAGGCCAGAGGAGTGGACTTAGCCGGAACTTAAAGGAATATTAACATTTTTTACAATCTGAACCTTATTTCGGTAATAAAACAAGTTGATTTACTCACCCATAGCACTTTGGTGTCATTTGGAGCAGTTCCGTAGATGGTGTAGTTTAGCGATATCTGTTAACGTGAGTGCCTGGGGCAGGCGATTGCAGTCACCAAATTACAGAAGCTCAATGTCATAGTCTACACTTTCGTTTGAGTCAAAAGTGGCCTCTAATCCGAGATTTATCCATAGTATCGAGTAGATGACGAGGACAGTGCGCATGCGCGGAGTCACAGCTGATTTGCAGATAAGCAGCCTCTCAGAACTTTTCTGTTGCGAGCGACACATGGCCTACCTTTAAAGAACGTCAATCTTTGAAAGAGAGTCAGACTTTGAGAGAGTCAGAATTTGAGAGAGTCAGAATTTGAGAGAGTCAGACTTTGATGACCTGAGACATGAACACAGACCAGTGACTCGACTTGGATTTGGCCTGCAGGCCTGTGACTTTAAATGGAGTTAATGTGATTAACTGAAATTCAGGAGCAGGACCACGCCTCAACCACCTTCTCCTCCTCACCAGCGAATCACAGTTCACCATAACCACACCTCTAATTTCCCAGAGCCATTTATAGCCACTCATCCCTTCATTCCAGTTCGTCTCGGTTATCTCGACAGCTCAACCGCGTCAGCTCGCTCGAGCTGGGCTAACAACCCGTCACATTCAAACACCAACCTGCCTCACGTCTCCTCGTTCCTTCCAGTCCGCAATTCCTTACGCCGCGACGGATTTCTATTCAGGAATCCGCAGCCGGAGGATCTTCCATCGCATATCCGCGGCGTCCAGCCCACGGCCCGCGCCGCCCAGCGAACGCTCCAGGCGCGCGCTCACGCAGCGGACCTCCACCTCTAAGGAGCACCCACCGTCAATATCTCTGTGCTGGCGGTATATACGGAATATCCACATTGTCCCTCTCGTCGCCTCCTCCTCCTCGTATAGGCGCAGCCCGGTGTACTGTCAGAGTGAGACGGCTCTCGGCGCGCAGACCGGCTTTGGCAACCACGGCTTTCGGCACAGCGCGGCCCGGCCTCCAGCAGCCACAGCGTTCGGTACCGCCCAGCACCCGCCGTGCCCCTTCAGGCTGACACATCAAGACGGGACCTTCAACAGTTTAGATCAAGAATGTAACCCCGGCGCCCTGGAACGAGACGAACGAGCTTCCGGGTTCCCAACAAGTTTCCCGCGTGCAGCTGCAGACGTCGCCACTCCCTCCTCTCCTCCACTACAGCCTCATAGCTCCCCCTGCTGGGGGCTAAGTAGTATCCCCACCAGTGGCCAGTAAACGTATTCTGTCTACTGTGCAGTTTCACTTCAATTCTCTTGTATCATCTCAGCTGCTTTCAAGCAGGCCATCTCCCCCTGTGCCTGCACCTTCGTGTCTCATTCTTGTCCCCGTCTCGCAGGCTGCACAATTTCCCATGCACATGCATCTTCTCCCCATCTCTCATTTCTCTTTTCAGTCATCATGAGCTAGATGGCTCTCGTGCCCTACCCACATTAGGCAGGGCCTCTAATCCATTTCCCGTCTTCTGCTCTATCCCTTCCCCCCACCCTACCCCCCCTTTCCCGAACACCCAAATGTTTTATCTGTCGTTGCAGCTTACACAAGTCACCACGCCCACTCACACTATTTTCGTTCACACTCCGAAACGTCGTACGAATGTTTTTGTTAGCTTAACTCCTCTCTGCACTGGCACACTGTCATCTCGTATTCAACCTCTCCTACCGACTCGCATCCGACCATTCTAACTCATGCAACTCATGCTAGCTCACACCATTCTATCACATGCTAGCTAAGCAGTCTCTACATCCTTTCTCTGCTATTCCAATATTCAGCGCCCATCGACTCGCGTCACTCACTCAATTTCAGCTCGTGCTGCTCACGCAATTTTGACGTACGCTAGCTGTCTTTGCACCTGCTCGCCATCAATTCATATTCCGGCCCTTGCTGTTTCACGCTATTATAGCTCGGGCAGCTCACGTCATCCATTACAAGCGAGCTTAAGCCATCATAACCATGTGTCACACTATTCAGCTCCTCCCAGTTCCGCCCTCACCTGAGCTACACCATCTCGGCTCACCACCTCTTTCCCGATCGAGGATCCTACCATCGACGTCAGCTCATGACTTCACCATTCTATCCTATACGCATCCTCAGCGATGCTCTCGCCATCTAATCCTCATCTTCTCCTGCTACATCATTGCATTCTTTCATCATTCTCAGCTCTCATATCGCGACTACTATTACGGTCTCCAAATTCGACCGCTCTCATCTGTCCAGCATTCAACCCGTACCTGCCCTGTGAACATCCCCAATATGCACCTCCACCCTCAGGTCCTTAGCTTTTCCACAGGTTCCAAGC
The DNA here is from genome assembly GCA_036785185.1 of Paratrypauchen microcephalus. NCBI lineage: Eukaryota > Metazoa > Chordata > Actinopteri > Gobiiformes > Gobiidae > Paratrypauchen > Paratrypauchen microcephalus. The sequence goes on along the minus strand of JAVJIX010000031.1, from coordinate 7,839,134 downwards.
CGACTGACGACTGGCCGATTGTCACAACGTTTCACCGGCTCTCATGACAGCATGATGATCGCCAGCTCACCCAGCTCTCACGACCGCATGACAGCTCGTCTGGGTCTCACGACGGCTTGCCTGGCTCCCACAACAGCACAACAGCTCGCCTGGCTCCCACGACGGCTCGACAGCTCGCCTGGCTCCCATGACGGCTCGACAGCTCGCCTGGCTCCCACGACGGCTCGACAGCTCGCCTGGCTCCCACGACGGCTCGACAGCTCGCCTGGCTCCCACGACGGCTCGACAGCTCGCCTGGCTCCCACGACGGCTCGACAACTCGCCTGGCTCTCACGACGGCTCGACAACTCGCCTGGCTCTCACGACGGCACGACAGCTCTCCTGGCTCTCACGACGGCTCGCTTGGCTCTCTCGATGGCTCTCTCGATGGCTCTCACGATGGCTCGCACGATGGCTCGCCTGGCTCTCTTGACGGCTCTCTTGACGGCTCTCATGACGGCTCGCCTGGCTCTCACTACGGCTCTCACGACTGCTCACTTGGCTCTCAGGACGGCTCTTACGACGGCTCACGACTGCTCGCTTGGCCTCATGACAAGCTCTCACGACGGCTCGCTTGGCTCTCACGTCGAGTCTTCCGACCCACAACGGGTCTTCTCCTCCACCTCTGTCCTGACCCACAACAGGTCTTCAGGTGTGTGTTCTGTGTGGAGTTTGCGTGCATGGTCTGGGTCCGATCCCCGGGTCGCCTGGGCCTTTCTGTGTGGAGTTTGCATGTTCTCCCCGTGTCTGGGTGGGTTTCCTCCGGGCACTCCGGTTTCCCCCATCAACCCAAAACATGCATCATGGGTAAATCCTCCAGCTTAGGTCCTGACCAAGCCGAAGCAAGAAGATCATGGAGATGGTCCCCGGGCGCAGTAATGTGCTGCCCACTGCTCCTAATAACAGGATGGGTTAAATGCAGAACTGGAATTTCCCCACTGTGGGACTAATAAAGGCATAGCTTCCTTTCCTCCCAGCAGATCTTCCTCCCGTCAGGCCTCCCTCCCAACCCACAACGGGTCTTTCTCTGCCTCTCTCCTGACCCACGACGGGTCTCCCTCTCTCCTGACCCATGACGGGTCTCCCTTCCTCCCAACCCACGACGGGTCTTTCTCTGCCTCTCTCCCGACCCACGACAGGTCTTCTTCTCTCCACCTCTCTCCTGACCCACAACAGGTCTTCCTCCCGTCAGGTCGACGGCATGACAATACGCCTGGGTCTCACGACGACTCACCCGGCTCTCACGACCGCATGACAGCTCGCCTGGCTCTCACGACGGCTCGCCCAGCTCACGTCGGGTCTCCCGACCCACAACGGGTCTCTCTCTCGACCCACGATGGGTCTCTCGACCCACGACGGGTCTTTCTCCGCCTCTCTCTCTCTCATGACCCACGACGGGTCTCCCTCCCTCCCAACCCATGACGGGTCTCCCTCTCTCCTGACCCACAACGGGTCTCACTCCTTTCCGACCCACAACGGGTCTTTCTCTGCCTCGCTCTCCTGACCCATGACGGGTCTCCCTCCCGACCCACGACGGGTCAACTCACGATAGGAGATCTTCCTCCCGTCAGGTCTCGCTCCCGACAGCCCCCCCGACCCCCCGACCCCCGACCCTTATCCCTCCAACCCTCATCCCTCCGACCCTCATCCCTCCGACCCTCATCCCCCCGACCCTCATCCCCCCGACCCTCATCACTCCGACCCCCGAATCCCTCCGACTCTCATCCCTCACCTATCCAACCCTCAACATTCGAGCGTGGCTTTCTTCACCTACAGGTTCCCTCGCTTGCCATCCGAACCCATGCTGAAGGACGCACATCAGCATTATCATGGTCACGTCCGTCAACCATCTGCGCTGGCGCGAGTGACCCCACTCCAGCAAAGGTCCAACTCCTCAGTCAGGGGAGAAGACCCTCCACGTCACGGTTTCTCTACATCACTCCTGACTCATTCGCCATACGGCACCTTCACGATGCAGCTCCAGTTTCTCCAGTGTTCAATCCGAATCTTCGGCAGTAGTCGGATTCTGCATTGCTCCCAGAGCCCTCGAATCGCACAATTAGCCTTCACCTTCATCGGAACTTCGTCCTACTTTTCCACCATTTTTTGGGGGGTCTGATTAATCCAGGCATTCCCATTCATTCTAACAATAATAAATCGGCCAACACCACCTTCATCAGCTTCCCCTCTGCTCATCTGACGTCACCATCATCTGCAATTTCAGCACCCTCTCACGCCACTCCAGGAGTGTCTGCGTCTCCACCGTCCAGGCTTGCCATCCCTCCATCCATCCATCTTCTGCTTTTCCATTTCCGGGTCACGGGGACAGCGAATCTGCTGCCCAGAACACTATGCACCGGCCCCCATGAATCCTCCCGCGGGAGTAGGTCCAGGCTTACCTCTCAGGGATAAATCTCATATACAAGCTGATTTCTGGTGAAGACTGACAGTCTCATCTTCATGTTCCCGTGCCTGATTAAAGGACTGCAAAAAACTGAACCACGCCTTCCTCCGAAACGCCTACCACTTATTTCGGACCTTCTCTACCGTTGCACTCTCACTCTGCGCTCCGGCAACCTCTCGCCTTTCACGGACCTCTTCTGGCATAACACCCCATCCATTCTCCATTCATTTATTTCGCATTGGCGCCACTATGTCCACGGCCAGGGCAGATGTACCCGACCGGAAAAATTCGAACCCTTGGTTGTCGGGTCTCCAGCACCTACCTCGTGTACGATCGTCACGACCTCAACGATCTCCTCCAGACCCATTCCACTTTTATGCTCTTTCAAAAACTTTTGGGGGTCCCGTTCCGCTGGGCCAATCGAAGATTGAGACGGAGCCCCCACCCACTGTCTCAACCCAGCCATCACCACCTATTCACCGAGACATCCACTATCATTCAATAATAAACATCTTCACTGCATTATGTTGATGGCGTGGTCCTAGCTAGTGAAATGGAGTTAATGTGATTAACTGAAATTCAGGAGCAGGACCACGCCTCAACCACCTTCTCCTCCTCACCAGCGAATCACAGTTCACCATAACCACACCTCTAATTTCCCAGAGCCATTTATAGCCACTCATCCCTTCATTCCAGTTCGTCTCGGTTATCTCGACCCCTCCCTCCCACCCCTATCTCGTTTGTCTTTCAGCCACAAGACATCTCCTAAAGGGGGGGGGGGTCCCGTTCCGCTGGGCCAATCGAAGATTGAGACGGAGCCCCCACCCACTGTCTCAACCCAGCCATCACCACCTATTCACCGAGACATCCACTATCATTCAATAATAAACATCTTCACTGCATTATGTTGATGGCGTGGTCCTAGCTAGTGAAATGACTTTATGCTTCACCTACAAATAATTTTTTTTTAAATGAAAAAAATGTGTCAGGAAACATGGAATGCAAGATTAACCTGGAACATGTTCCTCCACAGTACAGAGAGAACATGCAACCCCCACTTTGAAAAACTCTCAGTGGGGGTAAAAATACAAAATCAGCTTTTTAATTTTCTACTATGTTATAACATTTCCTCATCAAACCCATACTCTTCATTACAAAGACTCTATAAACACTGCCAAATTAATCAATTTCTCTAAATTAATCACCAACAGCAAAGGGAACACCAAAACCCTTTTTCCATTGTCAATAACTGCACACCATCTCTGCTCATCTTCTCTCCACCGATTTCTGTAACTCCATAATGTCTTTCTTTAACAACAAAATACACAAGATTCATGATCAAATAACCCTCAATGCAAGTAGTTCAACATTTATTACAGTCCCCTGTATCCCTCCTCCCTCCACATTTTCACACTTTACTCTTCCCTCAGTTCCTGAAATATCAGCCCTGGTCCATAAATCCAAACCCTCAACCTGTAGATTAGACCCCCTCCCCACCTCTCTGGTTAAAGCCTGTCTTCCTTCTCTCATCTCCTTAATAACTTCTATCCTACATTCCTCTCTGACCACTGGCATTGTACCTTCCTCATTCAAAACTTTAGAAATCACTCCAATCATCAAAAAACCCGGTACAGACCCAACTGATTTTAATAACCTGCGCCACATATCCAATCTCCCATTTCTTTCCAAAATATTTGAAAAATTGTTGCCTCTCAACTTGACTCTCACCTCACTGAAAATAAACTGTATGAGCAATTTCAATCCGGCTTCAGACACCTCCACAGTACCGAAACAGCCTGAATTAAAATCACAAATGATCTCCTACTTGCAGCTGACAATGGACTCCTAACAATACTCATTTTACTGGATTTAAGTGCAGCTTTTGACACAATTACTCACACCATCCTCATTGACAGACTGATCTGTATTGGCATCTCGCACACACCTCTCCACTGGTTCATTTCGTATCTTTCCTCCCACTCTCAGTACATCCATCTTGGTTCATACTCCTCCCAGCATTACCCTCTTTCCTCAGGTGTCCCCCAAGGCTCAGTCCTTGGCCCCCTTCTATTCATTATCTACCTCCTTCCCCTTGGTCATATTTTCAGAAAACACAACATACACTTCTACTGTTATGCAGATGACACCCAGCTCTATATCTCCTCCAAACCATCCAACATCCTCCCACCCTCCTCCCTCACCCACTGTCTTCAGGAAATCAAATCCTGGTTCTCCTCCAACTTTCTAAAACTAAACAGTAATAAAACTGAAGTCCTACTAATAGGCACCAAATCTACATTAAAGGGATAGTGCGTTTTTTGTTTTGTTTTGTTTTATGTTATTCTGTATGGGTAGGGTTGCCAACTTCCTGAAAAATAAATAAGGGACACCTCATTGGCAGGACCGGCCGGCCCGATTGCCTTCACCCTTTGTGGTGTAGTGAATCTTTTTAGCCCTTTTTTGTATGTGTGAAGCGATTTTTTAACTATTTGACTCAAACTGGAATTGAATTAGATGTATATCTGAGTGATGTGAACACAGGGAAAATAAATAATTATTAGCAATTTATTTTTAATACAAAATAACAAAATTAACAGAATAAAATAAATATATGTGCTGCTTAACTTAAAACTGTATAAATTAATATAAACACGGATGAAAGTGACCAGTAATGAAAAAAGCTGAAAGTCACCGAAAAGCTAGGAGAGTCTGGGGGCATGTCCCCCTGGAAAATTTTTGAACTCTAGATGCTCTGAGATGCAATCTGGGGTCATTCCAGCCAATAAAATTAAGATGTTAATCACCCATTTTGGGTGGAAAAATTCCCTTTCTCCCTCTTGATGATCCCACTTTGCACGACCTTCTCACAAAATTTGACTTGCACTGGATGGAAGCAGTTTGGGATGCGTAGCCCAGACAGTAGCTGCTGACAGCCTCAAGCACATTTCTAAATGATCATAGTCATGGTGGAACAGTACTTAATGATCTTCATGTGGGAAAAGGCTGACTCACATAAATACATTTTCATAAATCTATCTCCATTTTATCTGATTTATCTGGCGGCACTGTGGCTGAGTGGCTAGCACTCACGCTTCACAGCAAGAAGGTTCTGGAGCATGTGGCACGTTGGTATAGCCGTAAGATTTGGATTGCCCGAGCTTTTCTGTGCGGAGTTTGCATGGTCTCCCCATGTATGGGTGTGTTTCCTCTGGTTTCCTTTCCATCAACCCAAAACATGCACCATAGGTAAAATCCTCCAGCTGAGGTCCTGACCAAACCGAAGCAAGAAGATCATGGAGATGGTCCCCGGGCGCAATAATGTGCTGCCCTCTGCTAATAACAGGATGGGTTAAATGCAGAGAAGAATTTCTCCTGTGTGAGATCAATAAAGTCACTTCTTCTTAAATGTTAATTTTAATCTTAAAATTAGCCAAGCAAGCTGTACTGCACTTAAACACTCTGTGCCCCGTTTTGGACCCTCACCCACAGTTTGAGGACCCTTTCTTTGATTTTTTTTTTTTTTTTTTACCTGTTTTTTTTTACTTCCTACCTGGAGTCACATTCTCTTACTGGTTTTGTAGTGGTATTTACCAGCCTCTGCACATTTACCAAATGGATGTTGTGACAAGCAGATGCATTTGTGCACTTTTATTAGGCAAAATTCAACCACATGTCGCTCTAGACCTGCTCTGTGCTGTAGACCTGCTCTGTGCTGTAGGCCTGCTCTGTGCTGTACACCTGCTCTGTGCTGTAGGCCTGCCCTGTGCTGTAGACCTGCTCTGTGCTGTACACCTGCTCTGTGCTGTAGGCCTGCTCTGTGCTGTAGGCCTGCTCTGTGCTGTAAACCTGCTCTATGCTGTAGACCTGCCCTGTGCTGTAGACCTGCTCTGTGCTGTAGACCTGCTCTGTGCTGTAGACCTGCTCTGTGCTGTAGGCCTGCTCTGTGCAGTAGACCTGCTCTATGCTGTAGACCTGCTCTGTGCTGTAGACCTGCTCTGTGCTGTAGACCTGCTCTGTGCTGTAGGCCTGCTCTGTGCAGTAGACCTGCTCTGTGCTGTAGACCTGCTCTGTGCTGTAGACCTGCTCTGTGCTGTAGGCCTGCTCTGTGCAGTAGACCTGCTCTGTGCTGTAGACCTGCTCTGTGCAGTAGACCTGCTCTGTGCTGTAGACCTGCTCTGTGCTGTAGACCTGCTCTGTGCTGTAGACCTGCTCTGTGCTGTAAACCTGCTCTATGCTGTAGGCCTGCTCTGTGCTGTAAACCTGCTCTATGCTGTAGACCTGCTCTGTGCTGTAGACCTGCTCTGTGCTGTAGACCTGCTCTGTGCTGTAGGCCTGCTCTGTGCAGTAGATCTGCTCTGTGCTGTAGACCTGCTCTGTGCTGTAGGCCTGCTCTGTGCTGTAGACCTGCTCTGTGCTGTAGACTTGCTCTGTGCTGTAGACCTGCTCTGTGCTGTAGGCCTGCTCTGTGCTGTAGACCTGCTCTGTGCTGTAGACTTGCTCTGTGCTGTAGACCTGCTCTGTGCTGTAGACCTGCTCTGTGCTGTAGGCCTGCTCTGTGCTGTAGACCTGCTCTGTGCTGTAGACTTGCTCTGTGCTGTAGACCTGCTCTGTGCTGTACGCCTGCTCTGTGCAGTAGACCTGCTCTGTGCTGTAGACCTGCTCTGTGCTGTAGGCCTGCTCTGTGCTGTAGACCTGCTCTGTGCTGTAGACTTGCTCTATGCTGTAGGCCTGCTCTGTGCAGACGCTGTAACATAAATTTAGATTAGTTTTTGCTTTGTACTTAGTCTTGCACTTCTAATCAGAGTGCATTGAGGAGGGAGCTTGTGTGCGCTATGAGCAGGGAGGAGAAAGAGACGTGAGGGACGGACAGGTAGGATGTTTTATAAAGTTTAACCTGCTCTGTGATACACGCTGATACACAAAGGTACACGCTGTTGTGAACAAGCTGCATGCGTTCCAGACGAGCGCACAGGCTGCAGTGCGAAAAACCCGGCAAAAGTTTATTGCTAAAGACAGCAGCCGTAATGAAATATGATCACAATCATCTCGAGACCAAGACGATCGACTGGTAGATGGCGATCGACATAATGGGCACCCTGTTTTAGACATTATTTTTGATTCACACAGTAATACGGGACAGAGTGCGTCCCTTTTCAGCTCAATACGTGACGATTCTGTTTTTCAAGGGATGGTTGGCAACCCTATGTATGGGTTTCCTTCTAAAAGTTACGTGCGGTAACACTGGCTTACCTCTGACAGTTTGCGCTCAGCCTGGTTCTGCTCGCATTCTGGAGCTCACGTAAGTAGGTCCGGTAACTTTGCTGGGGCTTTTAATAAAGCTTGTTTTTCTTCTCAAAACAAAACATTTGTCCAAAAGGTGATATATTTGCATCCCAAACAGTTGTCCACGAAACATCCAGCAGCGTAGTTAGCATTCGCATATCTCGTCTCGATTCGTATCACTGCTCTCACATTAGCTGCCTGTTGCCTATTCATTCGTAAACGTCCCCTTACGGCGGACCGCATCCGCCGTACACTTCCGCTAAAGGTTAACAGGCTAATAATAAGTAATAGGCGCGCAGTGATACGAATCGAGACGAGATATGCGAATGCACCTCAGAAATATCAACCCTCTCCATCCTTCACTCACCCCTCTTGTCAATAGCCTGGTCACCTCACATCTTGACTACTGTAATTCCCTGCTGTATGGTCTCCCCCAAAAAACTATTCATAAACTACAACTTCTCCAAAACTCTGCTGCCCGGATCATCACCAGAACTCCCTCTATTCACCACATCACCCCGGTCCTGCAGCAGCTTCACTGGCTCCACATTCACTATCGTATTCGGTACAAAATCCTACTCCTCACATTCAAGTCCATCCATAACCTGGCTCCTACTTATCTCACAGAACCCCTTCATGTCACCACACACACCACCACACACACCCGCTCACTCCTCACCTCCATCCACCTCACAGTCCCTCCCGCTCGTCTCAGCACCATGAGGAGCAGGGCCTTCAGCCGCTCTGCTCCCCATCTATGGAACTCACTCCCCCCAGACCTCCAGAACGTTCAATCACTACCAATTTTTAAATCCAGATTAAGACCCATCTTTTCAAAATAGCTTACCCCACTTAACCATCTATCTCCCTGCGGACTGTTTTATTTTACTTGTATTGCATTGTCCTTTCTCTTTGTTTTGTTTTCTATATACTGCCTGTTTTTAATTGATTGTCTTTGTGCGGTGTCCTTGAGTGTCTAGAAAGGTGCCTTGAAATAAAATGTATTATTTATTATTATTATCACTGACATCACTGTGGTGTGGTGTTTCAGAGCAGGGCAGAATTAGAAGGTACTTTGTTGGAAATGCTTTTATAACAAAAAGTCCATATAATCATTCAATAATTCAATAATATACAGGATAATTATGTTATCACATGTACGCACACACTCTGGACACACACACACACTCTGGACACACACACCTTAGTCCTGGTTCAGACCTAGTTTAGACCTGGTTTAGTCCTGGTTTAGACCTGGTTTAGACCTGGTTTAGACCTGGTTTAGTCTTGGTTTAGTCCTGGTTTAGTCCCGGTTTAGTCCCGGTTTATTCCTGGTTTAGACCTGGTTTAGTCTTAGTTTAGACCTGGTTTAGTCCTGGTTTATTCCCAGTTTAGTCCCAGTTTAGTCCTGGTTTAGTCCCGGTTTAGTCCCGGTTTATTCCTGGTTTAGACCTGGTTTAGTCTTAGTTTAGACCTGGTTTAGTCCTGGTTTATTCCCGGTTTAGTCCCAGTTTAGTCCTGGTTTAGTCCTGTACACACACTCACTGACATAAGGCTCTTGCTGTCAGCTAGACAGCCTTTGATGCAGAAATAATCTGATAATATGACTCACCCCATAAGAACGTGTCAGCTCCGCAGTAAAAGTTTGCTGTGTTGTCCGATAATTTGCGTTTCCACGAGTGTGCGCATGTCGCGTATACAGGCCCGCTGCCAGACATAAAATATTAAGGGGGCGAAGAGTTTATCACAGGGGGCGGGGTCGCGTCGCGCGCACACACACACACACACACGCATACACATCCCACTCCTCGTGTGCGTAATGGGTCAGGCGCGCTCCTCGAGAGCTTGTGTATTTAGACTACACCTTGACTGAGACTTTAGACTGACTGAGTAAGAGTAAAAAGTGATGAGAGTTTTTTTATTATTATTATTTGAACGTAGATCCTCGGTCAAGTGATCTCCTGCATACCACAAAACCAAACCAACAACTGATCTGAGCAACGCCAAGAGACAGTACATTAGCACCACATAGCCCTCCACCACAAGCGCAAACACAGCGCATATGGGCAATGCGCAACACAGCGCAACTCTCACATCTGAGGGGGCGGGACTGATGACGTGAGGGGGCGTCGCCACCAAACGCCCCCTCATGGCGCCGGCCGTGCGCGTATATCCACGGTCTTTAATTATCCGGAGCTCCGGAGAAACGGACAAATCCCGAACGTATCCCGTGCCCCGAGGTGAGAGTTCCTTCTTATGTAGCATTAACGTAGCAAGTTAAGGATTCTTCTCTTGAAATGGCCCGTACATATTCACAAGGCTCGCTCACAGCTGATTGGGGAACAGGCGCAAACACAACAGCGCTAATCGCCATGATTGGCAGGAGCACGATCAGTAGGTAATTATGCTGCAACATCACCCCTCAACTCGAGTACTGAATATACATTATAACTTCACAAACCTGATGCAACGTGCAGTTGTTTCATTAGTGGGATGCATGCTGACTGTGTTGTGATAGCAGTCTGAAGGAGGAGCAACTTAGCATAGAGAGCAAAGGGTTGGGAGACTCAGAGCATCAAAAACAAAAATGAAACAAATGAAACATGTTAATAATTCCAGCCATTTTCAGAACAATAAAAGGTAACATGGTGATTTTAATATGTAATGTTTTCACAGTGCAGTCTTTAACACAAGCACCTACACACAGGGAGAACTTGCAAACTCCACTTAAAGGGTCCATATTATGCTAATTTCTGATCTATGCTATGTGTTATTTTCTCATCAAAAACATACCTGGAGTTTATGAGTTTATTGTCACACATTTATCACACAAACCTGCATATTTAGAGAGTTCTTCTCTCAAACGGAAAACACTCTTCCTCGTGATGTCATGTGGTAATACAGGAAGTGCCCCACTGTGTTTTTAAACTCCACACACCTTCACCAGAATCATTTGTGTAATTTCAGCCCTGGAATTGACTATCTCTACTGAACTGAAGGTGAAAGGTAGCTGTTAAATTGAAAACTACCACTATATGACATCACAAGGGGCAACAGAGCATTTTTTGGGAGATGTAGACAAATTAATAATGCAGGATTACTCAAACTTGAAACAAAACACAACTCCAGGCATGTTCTTGAGGAGGTAAAAACATTACAACATGACTTAAAGCTCACAAAGGTCAATTTTGCATAATATAACACCTTCAACAAAAGACCTCAAACAAAATGAGTACGCTAATGATTCTGACATTGCATGTTTTTTTACAGTGCACAGTCTATAACACGCACACTGGGATACATAATGAGGATTAGAGTGTCCACAATGGTGCTACAGTGAAGCCTAATCACTTCTGCCTCATTCGTGTTCCAGCCATGTCAAGAGCCGGCCTCAAATGAACCACCATGCTTTCTACAGGGCCCGGATCAGCTGGTGCATGCAATCACTTCATCATTTACACTTTTGTTCTGTTGTGAAAGTCAAACGATAGTTCAATTTTGGAAAACATATATTAAAACATGTTAAAGGAGAATTAACATTTTTTACAATCTGAGCCTTATTTCGGTAATAAAACAGTTGTTTTACTCACCCATAGCACTTTGGTGTCATATGGAGCACTTCCGGAGATGTTTTAGATCAGCGATCTCTGTAACGTGAGTTCTCGGGGCATACATTTGCGGTCTCCAAATAACACAAACTTTAGCACTTTTCAAATCATAGAAGCTCAATGTCTTAGTCTACGCTTTTGTTTGAGTCAAAAGTGGCCTGTAAACCGAGATTTATCCATAATTTACAGCTTTGCGTTTCATGTTTGGGTCCCGGGAGCTGAGAGCGAAATAAACTGTGACTCTGCACATGCGCACTGGCGTCCTCATCTACTCGAAACTATGGATAAATTTCGGATTACAGGCCACTTTTGACTCAAACGAAATCGTAGACTAAGACATCGAGCTTCTATGATTTGAAAAGTGCTAAAGTTTGTGTTATTTGGAGACCGCAAACATTTGCCCCGAGAACTCACGTTATGGAGATTGCAAATCTAAAACATCTCTGGAAGTGCTCCATATGACACCAAAGTGCTATGGGTGAGTAAAACAACTTGTTTTATTACCGAAATAAGGCTCAGGTTAAAAAAACTTAATTCTCCTTTAATTAAAGCAGATACAACTTGAATGACCCAGGGACCCTTCTTCATATAATAATAATAATAATAATACATTTTATTTATAAAGCGCTTTTCAAGACACTCAAAGACACTCTTAGGGCAAATCACACAAACACTGGGAGAATATGCAAACTCCGCTTTGAACAACCCATTTAGACTCAAACCCACAACCTTTCTAAAGGGCCCAGGTCAGCTAATGCATGCTATTACTTAATCATTTACACTTGTTGTGTTGTGGCAAAGTATTCTCACTTCACAGCAAAGAAAGGAGGTCACAAGTTTAATTTCCAAAGGAACAAGTCTGTGTGGAGTTTGAATATTCTCCCTGTGTATGGGTGGTCTTCTTCTCCTAATGATTAAAAAAGTTAAATGTTACGCAAAATTGACTCTTGTGAGCTTTAAACCTCGTTACAATGCTGTTGCCTCCTCAAAAACATACCTGGAGCTGTGTTTTGTTTCATTCACACATGTTTGAGTAATCCTGTATTATTCTCTTTCCATCGCCAGAGCTCAGAATACTCTGTTTCACCTTGTGATGTCATGAAGCAGTAGTTTTCAAGTTGACAGCTTGAAAATGACTGCCAAATGATTCTAGTGAAGGTGTGTGGAGTTTAAAAACTCAGTGGAGCACTTCCTGTATAGCAGCATGACATCACAAGGTGGATGGTGGATCAGCCTTATGCAGGGTTTGTGTGTAAAACAAAAAGACAACTCCAAGTATGTTTTTGATGAGGAAAAAACATAATAATAATAATAATAATAATAATAATAACGAGGTATGGTATTATTATTATTATTATTATTATTATTATTATTATTGTTGTTGTTGTTGTTGTTGTTGTTGTTGTTATTATAAAAAGAGTGTTTTTTATTATCATTGTGGTATTGTAATCCGTATTGAGTATCGAGTATATTCTTAATATCAACATTTTTGTATTGTGAATGATATAATTATGACAATTAATAATTATGACAATGCCATAAAAAACAGTATGATTTTAGAGGTACTAGAATGTGCATGGTTGTTATGGGAATACAAACTGAAAGTGAAAACTCCACCTGGAACACACGGCAGACAGACTGTTGCACTGTTGGAGACTCAAAGCAATTACCTCCTGAATGTGCTCGCCTCAAGCGTAGAAATCAGGATCACTTTGATTGTCTTGATGACTTTGCCAGTTTTACGTAATAAGAGTTGAATTGTCTCCTCTCTCATGATTCTTATGATGCAAAATTCATATCCAGAGGTGAGGAGAGGAGCCAAAATGTGTACTCAAGTAAAGGACGCCACACGCTACAGGATTTTTTGGTCTTAACCGATTTTTAAATGTGCAACAAAAAGCACACATCATAGACAAGAGGAGAGTCTTATGAGATTTTACATCTCTGATCTGTCTTTCCTCGTATTCAGTCGCTGTCCTTATCACTGACAGAGTGCAGTGCGCGCTTAGACACTCGCTGAGAGGGGCGGGGCGGGGGGGAGCGGGACATTTTTAACGGATTCATGTAAGAGTCTGGTTAATGCACCGGGCCCGCGTCTCACTGCGTCTCACCGCGTCTAACCGCGTCTCACCACGTCTCACCGCGTCTAACCGCGTCTCACCGCGTCTCACCACGTCTCACCGCGTCTAACCGCGGCTCACCGCGGCTCACCATGGACAGTTCGGCTCTGTCCATGTCCGCGCGTAAGCCGTCGGGGGGGACACGTTACGCACAGACGGAGACACGGGGACCGGAGTCGGTGCGTCTCAGAGGAGACGTGGCACCGGGACTGAGGCTCAGGACGTGCCCGGGGGACGGCGCGTCTGCTCCGGCCTCGCTCGGACCGTGCGCCCGGAGCAGGGGGAGTTTTTTTTCGCTGAAAACGCGCGGTGCCTGCATAAACTGAGCCACACAGACCGATTTTCTGGGCACAAAAAAATAAAATAAAATAAATAAAAAATCAGCGTGAGAGATGCCATGTGTGGCGTGTGTGCGTGTGAACACGTTGAATTGCGTGTGTCACACTCTCAATGCGTGAGACTTGAGAGCCCTGGTCTGATCGCAAAGACTGCAGTGGGATATGGCTGCGGACTACACGCTATAAAATTAAGAGTGCAGCTCGCGACAGCTCTTTCCTGTCTGAAGTAAAATTACTCCCTTTGAGACTCTTAAGTGTTCAAAAGATCAGAACACTGCACTTCTTGTTTAGATGCAAGTCAAAACTTTGTTATTATTATTTGTGAAATGTGGTACAATATTTCAGATACATGATTTTTAATGCTTAGAAAGTTCTGATAAAGTACAGTACACAGGAAGTAGAGTCACTATCGCAAAAGGAGAAATTCAATTTGTCAACTGGACAAAAGTTTATTTGGTCAAATAAGTTTCACAGCTCATCCAAGCTGCTTCTTCAGTTCTGTCTAGAGTGCTGGTGGACACTGCTTAAAACAGTCTGCAGGGAGGAGCTAACAACAACAATGAAATTACTATGACACTATCACACCTATTTGTTTTCAGTCTCTGTTGGTTAAGTAAGCCTATTCAATATGCAGTGGGAGTGGGGTCTGGTTAGCACAGCCATTCAGGACCATAATGGGTGTTTTCACACCTCTGGGCCTGACCTGGCTAGCCGTATTGTTTTCTTTGTTTGTTTTGATTTAGGTTTGTAGATAGAGTTATAGATGGGAGACAAATGATGTCTGTGACCTTCGTTTCTGTTCAAGTGAGGATTCTCTTTCTTGACAAAAATAGCCTCTTTAACTCCCCTCTCAAACCAGTTCTTTTCTTTGGCCAACTGTAGTTACGCTATTTTCTGATCAATGTTATAATGTTTCCTCATCAAATAAACACCTAAAGTTGTGTTTTGTTTCATTTACACATGTTTAACACTCACACCCTGCATATTTAGGCTGAGTTGTCTCTCTCAAACCGAAAACACTTTGCTCCACCTTATGATGTCATGTGTTAATACAGGACGCACTCCACTATGTTTTTAAACTTCATGCATTTTCACTAGAATCATTTGAATAATTTCAGCCCTGGAATTGTCATCTTTACTGAACAAAAGGCAAAAAATAGCTGTTAATCTGAAAACTACCGTGACGTCACAAGGTGGAACAAAGCATATAGTAATACAACATAATAAGGCTTACTCAAATGTGTGAATGAAACAAAACACACTCCAGGTATGTTTTTGAGGAGGTATCTGCATTATAACATGACTTAAAGCTCACAAGAGTCAAGTTTGCGTAATATAGGACCTTTAACACCAAAAACTCTTCAATAGTATAGCAGTCTTCTATAGTGCAAATAGTGCATGAATGGATTTTTTTTTCATTGTGTGGTTAGAATCACAGAAGGACATGATCTGATCTCAACTCTTATCTGAGCTCGCATGACATCCTGTGCATTTTTGAGTCATATGATGCACAAAACACTTTTAAGCATACAGTAGCAGTCAAAAGTTCAACCTTTTTTATATACACTACTCACAATAAGTGAGGGATATTGAGGGAGACTCAGCGGATGTCATACATACGGTATTTGCTTCACTTCAAAGATTTTTGGGATACGGAGGCAAATGTATTGGAGTGATAGACACACCTCATTTTGTGTTTTCCACATACTGGTCTCACTGTGTACATATTGGGGCTAATGCCAAAAAATATTAAAGACAAACCTTTGGCATCAATTTCAACATTCTGTGGGTATAAAACGTTGGTATTGTCAGTAAGTCATTCCAAGTTCATCATTCAAACAGCCATGAACACACGACGTCACGGACGAGCAGCGCCACCTGGCCATAGCGCGCCTTCGGGTCGGGAGCAGGCTATCAGATGTTGCTCGTGAACTTGGTGTGTCTCAAAGTGTCATCAGCAGACTTGCATCACAGAACACAGACACAGAACTACTGGAAAAGTTTGTGACAGGCCCAGGAGTGGAGCCCCATGAGTGACAGACCACAATGATGACCAGTACCTAAGGACCTATGCACTCAGACATCGTCATGCAACGGCCACACAGCTGCAGGCCCATTTACGAGAGGTGAGGGGGACTAGGGTTCCAGATAAACCATACGCAACCGACTCCACCGCTTTGGCTTGAATGCCAGACGACCGTTGCAGGCGACTCCACTGATACCAAGACACCGCCGTGACCGCCGCTTTGCAGTGGGCACAAGATCAAGTGACCTGGACAGTGCAGTAGCGGTCTACCATCTTGTTCACTGATGGGTGTCGGGTCACCTTGCACAGAAATGATGGTCGTCAGCATTGCTGGAAAAGGCGAGGTGAGCAATACGCCGAGGTCAACATGGTCCCCAGGGTTCCCTTTGGTGGAGGCGGCGCAACAGCCTGGGCAGGCATCGCCAGATCTGGTTATTGTAGACGGCTCAGTAACTGCACATTCATACCTCAGAGACATCATAGAACCCATCTTCATCCCCCAATTCCGCCAGCACACGTTCATGGATGATAATGCTCCACCACATCGAGCCAGAATTGTCACAGCTCAAATTCAGGAAGTCGGAGTGCCTCGTATGGTATGGCCAGGAATGTCCCCTGACCTGAACCCCATAGAGTCTGGGACCAGTTGAAGCAGAGACTGGATGATCGTACCTCACCACCACATGACCTGGCAGAACTGCGTGTAGCACTTGTGGAAGAGTGGAATGCATTGCCTCAGAACAACATCATGAGGGTAGTGAGGAGCATGAGACGTCGCTGTCAAGCTGTCATTGCGGCAAATGGTTACTGACTGTCAAGTTTTTGTTATTTGGGGCTATCTTTGTTATTGTCATAATTTTTGGGGGTGTAATGAATTAAACAAATGAAAAAGGTGTTTGTTCTCATTCATTATTAGTAATATACAAGGGAACTTTTACTTATTTCATTAAAATTCAGACAAAATAGGAAAAATACTTATGAATATGAATAACAATATCCCTAACTTATTGTGAGTAGTGTATACTTACATATACATTACATACTTACATACTTTGATACACATACAGAAGACATCAGATATATGAAGTAAGGTGCGTAGAAATGTGTAGCAAAGAAAAAAAAGTAACTATACTAAATAACTGTTCTAAATATGTTTTACATTTTATAACCAAAACCTCAAATTAGTCAACCTTTTGCTTTGTCAAAAAAATAGTAAAGTTATTTATAGTGAACTATGTAACTTTTTGGTTGGGGATCTGTCACCTGCTCTTTTCTATGCATATGTCATTGCTCTGGCCTGAATGTTCCACAGTATGACATTAAACCGCTCTAGTTTATATCTATTAAATTACAGGTGTTTTTTTTTTTTGTATATATAGCTCAAACATACCTAGAAAAATCTGACTGTGAGCGGGGTTGCCTCTTCTCAGATCTGACCTGTAACTTGGTCTGGTTTGGTCTCTGTGAAGATAGAAAGGTTTAATGCCATACTGTGAAACATTCCAGACAAAACAATAACATCTTAATGGAGAAAAGCATTTGACTCTCCACCAGAAAAGTTACACAATGCACCTTTAACTTTTTTTTTTTCCTCCATCCATCCATCCATTTTCTTCCGCTTATCCGGGGCCGGGTCGCGGGGGCAACAGTTTAAGCAGGGACGCCCAGACCTCCTTCACCCCGGACACTTCCTCCAGCTCCTCCGGGGGGACCCCAAGGCGTTCCCAGGCCACCCGGGACACATAGTCCCTCCAGCGCATCCTGGGTCTTCCCCGGGGCCTCCTCCTGGTGGGACATGCCTGGAACATCTCCTGAGGGAGGCGTCCAGGAGACGTCCGGAACAGATGCCCGAGTCACCTCAGCTGGCTCCTTTCAACGTGGAGAAGCAGCGGCTCTACTCCGAGCTCCTCCCGTGTAACTGAGCTCCTCACCCTATCTCTAAGGGTGCGCCCAGCCACTCTCGGGAGGAAACTCATTTAGGCCGCTTGTATCCACGATCTTGTCCTTTCGGTCATTACCCAGAGCTCATGACCATAGGTGAGGGTAGGAACGTAGATTGACCGGTAAATTGAGAGCTTCACCTTTCGGCTCAGCTCCCTCTTCGCCACAACGGTCCGGTACAGCGACTGCATCACTGCCGACGCTGCACCGATCCGCCTGTCAATCTCACGCTCCATCCTCCCCTCACTCGTGAACAAGACCCCGAGATACTTGAACTCCTTCACCTGAGGCAAGGACTCCCCACCCACCCAGAGAGGATAAGACACCTTTTTCCGGTCGAGAACCATGGCCTCGGATTTGGAGAAGCTGATCCTCATCCCAGCCGCTTCACACTCGGCTGCAAACCGCCCCAGTGCACATTGGAGGTCCCAGTTTGATGAAGCCATCAGGACAACATCATCTGCAAACGAAAATCACACTGCTCCTCCTGAATACGAGGTTCGACTATCGGTCGGATTTTCCTCTCCAGTACCCTGGAACAGACCTTACCGGGAAGGCTGAGGAGTGTGATTCCCCGATAATTGGAACACACCTTCCGGTCCCCCTTCTTAAACAGAGGGACCACCACCCCGGTCTGCCAATCCAGAGGTACTGTCCCCGACCGCCACGCGATGTTGGTTGAGACATGTCAACCAAGACAGCCCTACAACATCCAGAGACTTAAGCAGGGCTCTCAAGTTTCATGCATTGAGAGTGTGACACACGCAATTCAACGTGTTCACACGCTCACACACCACACATGGCATTTCTCACGCTGAAATTTAGTTACGCAATTCAAGGGCAGCGCACAGCGCTTCTGTGCCCAGAAAATCGGTTAGATAATGCAGGCATTTCTCCTCGGAAATTACGCACTCTCACACACGCCCCCGCTCAAAACTTGAGAGCCCTGGACTTAAGATACTCAGGACGGATCTCATCCACCCCCGGGGCCTTGCCACCGAGGAGCTTTCCAACCACCTCAGTAACTTCAGCCAGGGTGATGAACGAGTCCGCCTCCGAGTCTCCAGCCTCTGCTTCCTCCTCGGAAGACGTGACGGCGGGATTGAGGAGATCCTCAAAGTATTCCTTCCACCGTCTGATAACATCCCCAGTCGAGGTCAACAGCTCCCCACCCGCACTGTAAACAGTGTTGGTGAAGCACTGCTTCCCCCTCCTGAGGCGCCGAACGGTTTGCCAGAATTTCTTTGAGGCCGTCCGATAGTCCTCCTCCATGGCCTCTCCGAACTCCTCCCAAACCCGAGTTTTTGCCTCTGCGACCACCCGGGCTGCAGCACGCTTGGCCCGCCGGTACCCGTCAGCTGCCTCAGGAGTCCCATGAGCCAACAAGGCCTGATAGGACTCCTTCTTCAGCTCGGCTGCATCCCTTACTTCCGTTTTTTTTTTTGTTCCTGTGGTACGTAATTCCATACATCTTACTTCATATATTTGATGTCTTCTGTATGTATATCAAATGTAGAAAGTATAGGAAAAAAACACTAAATGAGAGGGTCCAAACTTTCGGCTGGCAGTATATTTCATTTTAGATGTTTTTACTCATTACAACAAGAAGTTATATATAGATAACATAATTAACTGGCTTTTGTTGGAGTATAACTTTGACTTGTGAAAAAGTCCATCAGTGCTCCACCTACTGAAAAGTTATTTAGTTAATCAAAACTTGCCCATACTTGACATCAGCCGATACTAGGGCAGAGACTGAAAATATATACAGCGGTGCAGGGTTAAATATTACTTAAACGTGTTTTGTAACTTGTTATTTATCATTTAAAAAGGTAGCTGTTCACTGGAAAACTACCATATCATGACATCACAAGGTGGAACAGAGCATTTTGGGCCCACCTAGTACATACAGTATGTTTCTACTAGGAATGCACAGATTCTGATACTGGTATCAAATATTGGAACCAATGAAAAATTAACTGGATTGGGTATTGGATTTGGCCTTTATTTTGATGTAATAAGGCTATTTACAGGTTGATTTTATCCTAGAATGTTTCATAAAGTTTGAACCTTTATTCAAACTATATAAAAAGTTTGACGTTTCCTTTGAGTTTGAAGGATAAATAACAGTTGCATAACACATCCATTTTGTAAGTTATAAGTTTCAAGGAAATAAATGCCATTTCCCCTCTTACACTGTTATCAATTAATATCTGGTATTGGCAGATACTTTAGGTCAAAGTATCGATATCAGTATCAGACCTAAGAGAGCTGGATCGGTGCATCTCTGTTTTTACAGTGAAGCCAAAGCAGCCTCTGAAAACTTAATATGAACAACAAACAAACGAGCAAACTTCCCTGTGGTGTTTCAGGGCAGAAGTTCAGAATAATGCACAGACCCTCTGGGACAGCAGCAGACTTAGCCGCTGTAGGGTCTAAGCATACTTTATTAAGGCTGGGTAGCATTAAGAAGTTGCAGATACGATACATACCTCGATACATAGGCCATGATACAATACATAACTCGATACAGTGCATTTTTCATTCGATACGATATTATTTCAAATCGATTTGATATGATTCAATAAAAATAATGGCTAAATCACAGCTGTGACATTAAGGCTACATTTATACGGCGACGATCAAAACAGAAGACGCAAAAGTGGCGTCTTGTCTTCAATTTTTTATCCCCGTTTAGACGAGCTTTCTCAACAGGAAATGTTTGTTTATACAAAGACGCAAAAGTGGGCGAATTCGATTGAATATGCATGCCAGGCCGCTAATATAATGTCAGAGCTACCTTTTTCAGGACACCGACAGGGACTCTGATTACGGTTGTTTCGCCCTCGATGTCGGGTCGGAGCTCTTCGCTTAAGGCAACAAGAGGTTTTTAGTCATTCTGAAGTTTTATCAAGGTAGTCAGACATGTTTGTTATTGTTTTTACCAGCTTGGCGCATCCCGTGTGACATCAGCTGTATGCGGCGTGAACATGTTTTGCGCTTCTTGCCGTTTAGACGGAGACACGACCCGGGCCGTCTTCAGAACTCCACACTCTGGAAGGAGTCTTCAGATTTTTGCGGTTTCAGAGCCCGAGGGCGCCGCCGCCGTGTAAACGAAAGACACTTCCGATAGAATATTTTGTCGTTTTCAATCACAATCGTCCTCGTCTAAACTGCCCCTAAAAGTCTGTGTTAAGCCACTTCTTGAATTAATATCAAACACACCCATTTTAATCATGAAAACAGTGAATTTGTCAAATGTGTTGCATAGACTTGTTTCCTTCTTCTAAACCAGTGTTTCCCAACCTTTTTTGTCTTGTGTACCCCCTGAGCCTTTTTGTCACACCTCGAGTACCCCCTCACTCATACGTGTGGATAATTCTCCAAAAGTAGAACGTGACACAACAGATTATTAAATGAAAATCATTTTATTTCATCTCCTTAATTTGAAAATTTAATTCTCAGGCATTTTCTCTCTTTTCTTTAACACAAATTTACTCAAATTAGAATTTTAAAATTCAAAAAAATAAAAAATCTCCCCCTGCGCCAGAGTACCTCCTGCAGTGTGCTCGCGTACCACTAGGGGTACCCCTGGTTGGGAAACACTGCTCTAAACAAGCAACAAAACTGTAGCGCTGTGACAAAATAATTGAGTAAAATATACTAGAAAATATTTTTGGCAGTATATCGATACAGCAGCCCACGATACTGATACTGTATCATCACATTAAGCGATACAATATATCAGTATTATTTTTGTACACTAATAATCAGAGTGTCATTATTTTAGTAGGAATATTGAATCGCTGCATTTGACCCATCGTTCAGTGAGTTAAACATGTCAGCACCCTCTTCCAGATTCTGACCTCGGCAGGATCTTGATAGGGGGTCGGGATGGTCATATGGAATTTCTTTGAGCCAATGCTTATCCATACCTGATAGCATGTGTTTCACTGCTGTGTCCGATAACTGATAAGGCCCGAATT
Organism: Paratrypauchen microcephalus; assembly: GCA_036785185.1. Taxonomy (NCBI): domain Eukaryota; kingdom Metazoa; phylum Chordata; class Actinopteri; order Gobiiformes; family Gobiidae; genus Paratrypauchen; species Paratrypauchen microcephalus. The sequence goes on along the minus strand of JAVJIX010000031.1, from coordinate 7,817,389 downwards.
TTTGGTAAGTGATGGAAAAGTTTAACAAATTCAGAACCAAAGCTCAGAAGTCATAGTTTGCTTTATTGTCGAAAACAATCATGTACATGTACACAGAGTGAATTCGAAATTTCGTTTCCCCACTAACCAGGCAGGACAGTGATAGAGTGGGTAGGGGAGGGGCCGCTGCGCATGCGCGCTCCGCCGACTGGGAGATGCAGAGTAGAAAAGATGCAATACATACAGTGACAATTTAACAACATGTAATGACAGAAAAACAATTGGAAATATAATATACGGTGATCTTTTTTGTTGGTAACAGAAGGAAGGGTGTGGGGGATCAGATTGGAAATCAATGAAATTGATTGAACCGAGAGCAGAGATCAGACCTTAACTAAAGACAGAAGCTCCAGAATTCCCTCACTGAGCTGCAGAGGCTGCACTAGCATTGACTCATGACTGGCTACAGGTGCTGGGGTTTAGGGAGTGACCATTCAGATCAGAGGGAGAGGCATTTTAGGTTTAAACCAACTGGATTTCAACTTTGAAATTGACAAAGCAGAGACTCATATGAGGCTCATTCTGCTTTCATCTTGAGAACCAAAAAAAAGCAGTGATTATATAACGAACTTGGCGATCATGTCCAATGGTTTTGTAACTAAGAATGAATCAGCATTAACATTGTTATCAGTAAAATCTATTATTTGAACTCTGGAGGACACAGATCTTACATTTAAAGGTCCTATATTACGGAAAATTGAACCTTGCACGCTTTAGTTATGTTATCATGCTGTTACGTCCTTAATAATAAACATGGAATTGTGTTTAGTTTCATTCATATATTGAGTAATCTTTTATTATTGTTCTGTCTACATCTCGAAAGCTCAAAATCCTCTGTTCCAGTTTGTGATGTCATGAAGCTGTAGTTTTCAAGTCAACAGCTACATTTTTACCTTTTGTTTTAGTAGACATGGGAAAGTCCAAGGCTGAAATTATCCAAATGATTCTAGTGAAGGTGTGTGGAATTTAAAAACAAAGTGGAGCACTTCCTGCATCACCACATAACATCACAAGTGTTTTCTGTTTGTGAGCAGAACTAATTTGTGTGTTAAACATGGGTGAATGAAACAAAACACAAGTCCAGGTCTGTTTTGGAAACAGCATTATAACATAGATCAGAAAATCGCTTAAAATGAGCCCTTTAAATCCCTTAAAGGTCCCATGACATGGTACTTCTTGATGCTTTTATATGGCTCCTTAATGGTTCCCTAATACTGTAAATGAATCCTTCTTCAAAATCAACACTCAGTGCATGAGAAACAGAGATAAGATGAGAAAGAGTCATAAATATCTCTCTCAAACACTTTATTCTGGGCGTTGTTGCTTGAATGCAAATGAGGAGAAAAGAGCTGGCCAATAGTAGAGGGTGGGGGCGTGGCCAAACTCTCCACTCTCCGCTGTCGCCCTCAGCTGATCCATTTCCGTGTTTTTGCACGGGGGGAGAGATTTGAAGCGTTCCACTGAAAAATAAACATATTTCCACAGAAAATAAAATTAAACCACTGCTGTTCAAAGGTCCAGAGGCTCAGATAAAGGACTTCCGAGCCTAGAAACACTCGGACGTGCCTCCAGGCAAATAAAAAAACGCATTTCGCATTGCCTAGCGCATTCGCAGTCCAAACTCTCTGGGCGTGATTTACAGAGACGCTGAGTACAGACAGACGGGGGTGGAACTGCATTTGCATTTCTTTTTTCGATCTGACGTCAATAAGGTGCCTTGTTCAAAATCGCCCGTTTGAGCTCCGATTTTTTGTAACGCAGAAAAGGATCGCAAATGCTCAGTTTAGACATTTCACAACTTTTAACCATGGGGGGGTGTAAACGGGGTAGGGGAGCTCACATTAACGTTCAAAAACCTCAGAAAGTGAAAATTTCATGCCATGGGACCTTTAAAGTAATACTCGGTCACTTTTAAAGGTGCACTGTGTAACTTTTCTGTGGAGGGCCTATCAGAAGCTTTTCTCCATTTAGAGGTTATTGCTTTGTCTGGAATGTTTCACAGTATGGTATTAACCCTTTTTATCTTCATGATACCAGGTCAGATCTGTGGAGAGGCGACCCCACTCACAGTCAGAATGCCTGTTTTTATAGGTATTTTTAAGTTATAAAACCATTGTCACTAAATATATGTAAAGTAGGACTCTTTAATATCATACTGTGACAGAGCAGTGGCATCTCCATAGAAACGAGAAGAAAAGCCAGTACATAATGCACCTTTACTGTCAAAAGTTGCAAAGTTCCTCAGGTAAAGCCCGTATAAAAGCCCGTAAATCTGTAGAGGCCAGTGGTGTGTTTATTTAATCATTATGAAAGCGTCTGCAGGTGAGGAGAGGAGATGCAATATTTCAGAGATGGAAACTTGATGAATCACGTTCTCTTGTTTAGTATTTAGCATTTAGAGTTTTGGTCTCCTTTTTGTTTTGTTTTTTCCCCCAAGTCTCGTAGGACATCACCTCAGCGTGGCATGTGTTTCGGGTCACCATGGAAACGCCGTTGCTATGAGATAATTTGATCCGGAGGCGATCATGACCTCGCTCAGATTACAGCCAGTTAAAGCCGGACGGGGTTGTGTGGAGCTGATCGGCCGTAGATTATCCGAACTTGAGCGCTTTGTTGTTTGGTTTTATTGCGACGTTAGGACCCCCCATGACGTCATCGCACTTCTGAGAGACTCGAGACACAACTTTGCTGTAAAACGGGGGAGGAAAAAAAAAAGAATGCAAACTCAATCATTGTAAATACTTCATAATGACTTATAAGGATGCACTGAATATTATTACAACATCCATAGTGATATGAGACAAAACTAAACATAACAATGAAATTAGAGGTGCACTGTGTAACTAACCAAAACAAAAACAAAAACAATTCTTACCATGTGCAGGCTTGCTTCTCCATAGATCTGACCATTAACCTGTCTCCATTGTGAGTATGAAGTTTATTTCTGTACTGTGCAATAATCAAGGCATGACAATCATATCTCCATGGAGAGAAGCAGCTGCAACTTTTCTGCACCAGAAAAGTTACACAGTGCACCTTTAAGTTGTTTGAGTCTGTAAAGGTGCATAACTTTTCTAGTGGAGAATGTGGTAATAGACAAGCAGATTGGAATGACCAGGCCAAGCTGCAGGCTAGATCTGTGGAGAGGCGTGAATGGTTACAGTAAGAATGCATGTTTTTTTCTTTTTTGTTTTTTTTACTTGAATAAATGCAAGTTAAAGGAGAATTAACATTTTTTACAATCTGAGCCTTATTTCGGTAATAAAACAAGTTGTGTTACTCACCCATAGCACTTTGGTGTCATATGGAGCACTTCCAGAGATGTTTTAGATTAGCGATCTCCGTAATGTGAGTTCTCGGGGCAAATGTTTGCGGTCTTCAAATAACACAAACTTTAGCACTTTTCAAATCAAGCTCAATGTCTTAGTCTAGGCTTTTGTTTGAGTCAAAAGTGGCTTCTAATCTGAGATTTAGCCATAGTTTCGAGTAGATGAGGAGGACAGTGCACATGTGCAGAGTCACAGTTTATTTCGCTCTCAGCTCCCGGGACCCAAACATGAAACGCAAAGCTGTAAATTATGGATAAATCTCAGATTACAGGCCACTTTTGACTCAAACGAAAGTGTAAGACATTGAGCTTCTATGATTTGAAAAGTGCTAAAGTTTGTGTTATTTGGAGACCGCTCGGGGCATATATTATATGTTCCGAGAACTCACATTACGGATATCGCTAATCTAAAACATCTCTGGAAGTGCTCCATATGACACCAAAGTGCTATGGGTGAGTAAAACAACTTGTTTTATTACCGAAATAAGGCTCAGATTGTAAAAAACGTAAATTCTCCTTTAAAAGTACACTATATAACTTTCTGGTTGGCATTTCATCACCTGCTTGTTTCTATAGTGTCACTGCTCTGCCTGGAATGTTCCACAGTATGACATTAAACCGCTCTACCTTACATTTATTCAATTACAGGTGGTTTTATAGCTCAAAAATAAAGAAGAAAAAAAAACAGGCATTCTAACTGTGAGCGGGGTTGGTTATGGTTTGGTCTCCATGAAGACTAAACCAGATCATGGTCAAAGATTTAACAGCATACTGTGAACCATTCTAGACAAAGTCATCTCAAAGCAGGTGGAAGACCCTGGAGAGTGTGGTATTAGACAAGCAAACTTGACCAAGCCAAGTTACGGGTCCGATCTGTGCAGAGGCGTGCCCGCTTACTGTACGAATGTATGTTTTTTGAGGTATTTTTGAGTAAATGCGAGTTAATGCAAATATAAGTTTAACGTCATACTGTGGAACATTCCAGGCAAAGCAATAATATCTCCACAGAGACAAGCGGGTGGCACACCCTTATCCTGAAAAGGAATAATCTTTAACTCAATCATTTGACTTGTTTTGCATAGTTTTACTCTTATCTTTTTTTATTTTTGTTCTTCCGCAAACTCTTACGGCTACTTCAGTACTGTACTTAAAGCAGCCAACCCATGGATTTTCAAGGAGTCCCCAAGGGTTATAAGATATACAGACTAGATTGTATGAATTTTAATGAAGAGATGACATTTGAATTGTTTCTGTCAAGTATTTTTTTAAAAGGTGGCTTGCCCTTTCCAGGTGGATGGAGTCTTTGCCTCAAGTGGAGGAGTTCAAGTATCTCGGGGTCTTGTTCACAAGTGAAGGGAGGATGGAGCGTGAGATTGACAGACGGATCGGTGCAGCATCGACAGTGATGCGGTCGCTGTGCCAGATCGTTGTGGTGAAGAGGGAGCAGAGCCAAAAGGCGAAACTCTCAATTTACAGGTCAATCTACATTCCTCCCCTCATATGTCAAAAGGACAAGATCGCAGATATAAGCGGCTGAAATTAGTTTCCTCCTCAGAGTGGCTGGGTGCGCCTTAGAGATAGGAGCTCGGAGTAGAGCCTAAACATGATTTTTGTATAATTTAGACACGTTTTTGGCCTGTGTTAACATTATGGTTTCTATAGGTAACAGCTATGGAATTACCTCTATAATATGATGAACTCGGCAATAGGCAAGATTTTTAGTAAAATCTTAAAGGGCTCATATTACGCTATTTTCTGATCTGTTATCATGTTGTATTTCTCATCACAAACAGACCAGGGGGGTAAAGTGGTAAAGCCTCGTCTGAAGTAGCGGCAACTTATAGTAAAGCCTGAAGTCGTTCCACTAACGCATTTCAGCTGCACCTCAGCGGCGCTAACTTCAGCCACGCCTATCCTGTCCTGGCCTTGACGCGTGTACAGGGAACGTAAGAAGTCCAGAACAAGCTGTCGAAAACGCCATCATGTCCCTAACATATTAGTTGGAGCAAATACTTTTACACAGTAAAAATAAATTACAACTGACAAGACTGCTCTACAAATATGAATATAAACATTTTATGACATCAGCTGTCCTCCCTGAGAATCGAACTCACATCTCCCAGATGCCAAACCGTAGCATTTCCTCTCCCCCACGGACTTCATTCAACATTCAGCACTGTTATAGGACTTAACTTACACATTTAAGCGCTCGGCGATCTTCTGCCACGCCATGTCTCTCGCCTTGGTTATTGCAAATGTGTTGTAGAGTTCTGATGCACTGAAATAATCGGCCTTGTGTTATCTTGTCTTTGAGCAGGAATAATGTAAAGAGGACTGTTTTGCAGGTAAAGACAAAGCATAAAAACATTTTGTAGAGTGATAAGTAGGCTAATATTAATATTCAGTGAAATTAGTAATACTGTTGAAATGGTACCTTAATTTAATTAAAAATGAACAGTAGCTACCAAGCCACAGGAGGTGGGAGCCCCCCTCAAAACCTTTCACCTCCAGAGGAGCTGGCACTGGCCCTAAACCAGGGTTGCCCACTGGAGGTGAAGGAGGGACCTCATCAAAGATCCTTCCTGCGAGTTCTCGTGAGGAGTATATTCAAGGCTAATTCTCAAGGCTAATGCTTGCCTCAGCTGTGATCCAAACATTTGTATATTTTAACAGTATGCTTGTGTTCTAGTTACTGAAGATGGCGTACACTTGGACCCTCCTCAGCAGTCCTCCAGCAGTGCCTTGCCTGACCCTCAGCAGTCCTCCAGCAGTGCCTTTCCTGACCCTCAGCAGTCCTCCAGCAGTGCCTTGCCTGACCCTCAGCAGTCCTCCAGCAGTGTCTTGCCTGACCCTCAGCAGTCCTCCAGCAGTGTCTTGCCTGACCCTCAGCAGTCCTCCAGCAGTGCCTTGCCTGACCCTCAGCAGTCCTCCAGCAGTGGCCTCACACCAGAATGTCATACCTAATGTCTTTTGTTTTATGCCTATTGATGGAAATTGATAAATAGGATTTCATTAAAAAGGCTTGCACAGCATCTCTTAAGCAAATTTGTTGAATCATTGAAATGTTGCATCATGGAGTGTGCCTGTTATTTGGCTACATTTTGTTTTAAAAGTAAAGGTTTACCTGTAACTGTATTCTTTGATAGAGATGACACATAAAATATAAAGTGTCAGTGTCGTCAAGTGAGAGTGATGTTAGGCCCAGCTCATATAAGTTCTATGATGATATGAATAATTTTAGGTTAAATTCATTCACATTTGTGTAATGTGTGGCAAATGTAAATTTGTGAAAATGTAACACATGATTGACTTGCGCATGAATGCATCAGTAATAGGAATCAAACCCAGGACTCCCGCATGAAAGACACAGTACTTAACCACTCGACCAAAGTCTTTCTCTGTGGCGGCTCTGGAATTCTTCTATTTGATAATGTCGTAAAGACAGCGGCTCAAAAGAATATTTTTAAATTACTGGAAATTTGTCAAAACTGACCAAGAACGTAAAGTCACTTTTTTTTGCTGATATTGTTTTCGTACAACACAGATAGTCATGCGGGAGGTGTGCGGAACTGTTTTTTGCTGTTTTTTTAAACTGATTGTTTACTTTCTCTGCGACACGGCCTGTTTAAGCCTCGTCTTTAGCCTGCCCTGGACCAGGCTAGCTCCGACCACTGTGTTGCTGCAGTAAGTCAGCGGGCACTAAGCTTAGCGAGAGTCATGGAACCGAACTCTCACTAAAACTAGCGCGAATTGTCGAATAAAGCCGGGCTTTGCACTTAGCCGTGTTCGTGGAATACCCCTCTGGAGTTGTGTTTTGCGTCTTTCGTCCATGTTTAGCACACAAACCTTGCATATTTAGGCTGTGTTTTTCTCTCAGACAGAAACGCTCCACCTTGGGATGTCATGTACAGGGGTGTAGTGGGCGTGGTACGCGGGGGTACGCCGTCCACCCACTTCTCCCGACGTGAGATATAAAAAAAATAACAAATATAAATTCAGGGATGAAAGAGTTCCGTTTTTTAGCGGATCAACGCTTTTTTCAGCCGCGGGGTAGCCTATTATTTATTTATTTATTTTTTACATCTGTGCAAATTGGTTGAGAAAGACTTTGGGTGTATATATATATATATATGTATAGTTGTGTTTAGGGTCGCCAACCGTCCCTTGAAAAACAGAATGGTCCCGTATTCAGAACAAAAGTACGTGTCTCGTATTAAACTGCGGGCCGCGCGAGCCCGTGTCTGGAGCCGCGGACCGAGCGAGCGAGCGCAGCTCTCGCAACAGCCTGTACCATTGTGTGTACACAGGTTAAACTTTATAAAACATCCTATATACCTCATCCTACCTGCCCGTGCCTCACTTAACGCGTCGCTCCTCGCTTTTTCACCTGCGCCTTTTAGCGCGCATAAGCTCCTCCTCAATGAGCTCTGATTAGACGAAGTGCAAAGCAAAAACAAATCCAATATATATACTACTAGTACCTGTTAATAAAATGTGTTTTTTGTACTTTTATGTACAGTTTTACTTTATTGCTAACATATAGCATATAGAAATCCAAATTTCAGAAATTTAACATGACGTCACAAATCGCGTACACCCACTTAAAAAATCCCCACTACACCACTGGTCATGTAGTAATACAGGGAGTGCTCCAGTGTGTTTTTAAACTCCATATACATTCACTAGAATAATTTGGATGATTTCAGCCCTGGAATTGCCAATCTCTACTAAACAAAAGGTAACAGGTAGCTGTCAACTTCATCACAAGGTGGAAGAGAGTATTTTGAGCTTGGGAGATGCAAACAGACTAATAATACAGGATTACTCAAATATATGTGAAAGAAAAAAACACATCTCCAGGTCTGTTTCTGAGGAGATAACAACATTATAACATGGCTTAAAGCTCGCAGGAATCAATTTTGTGTAATGCAGGACCTTTAAATCTATGTTTCACTCTAACCTGCCATATTTACTTTACACCAGTGAGCTAAATCAGTCTTGTTAGCTCCTTTTTTGTAGTGAGTGTTTTGTCCAGTGGAACATTCGGCTCTGCTTTCCATATGCAGAGCCTGTATCTGTGGGTGACGTGAGACTCTGACGCGGGAGAACAGGGAGACCTCCTACACACTGTGAAAACATCACAAAATAACTTTGACCCCAGTCATTCAGATGAGATAAAGGTTAAGCTCAGGAAGTGGAGAGGAACAGTGATATTAAGACACGATAAATTACAAAGACGAGTCTACCTGTGTAATGGTCTATGCTGCTTAAAAAAGTAAAAATAATTCTTAAAATAGACATCTGTTTCTTGTCTAGTTAACACTGCAGAATGTTTAAGCAAATAGGAAACCACAATGTTTTGGCCAAATCTAACACCATATTGTGGCACATTCCAGGCAAAGCAATAACATCTTCATAGAGAGAAGTAATGCACCAGGAAAGTTACACAGTGCACCTTTAAATAGATATTGTTGATTCTACTGCACCCTTACCTTAATCAGAGTTGTATTTTGAATGATTCATGCATGAGTGATTAATATTGTATCCTGAATTTGAGTTCTGCTATTATAGCTAGTTATAGCTACCCCCGATCCCCGCCCACTGCTCTGTACTTACTTGCATTCTGCAAAATTTTCAACTCGACACCAAGAATGACAATGTGCTGCTTGTTAAAGTGAAATGCCCCTAAGACATGTGTCCTTTCAGTTCTGCAGATTTAAACACAAAGTCAGTCATTTCTAACATTAAATTGTAACCGAGGGTGGTTAAGGCCCCCCGCTTATATTTTTTAGTAGTATAACAGGTAAATCTGACAGAATAGAAATCATTCATAAAAGGCAGGGATAGTGTAAAAATAGATACAATTTTATTTATTCAACTTAAGTTTAAAAATGCAAACTCCTAAAATGCAATAAAGTGCTATAGTCAATGGGATAAAGGGCGTTAGTTTGACACTCGCAAAAACCACTGGGTTAAGGTGCGTGGTGGCCTGGCAGCCAGCAAGTGACCCATGGGGGCCCAGACTCGTGGCTGGGTACTCTTCGCCACCGCACAGCGGTCACACTGCTGACACCAGTCCTTTACATCTTTGTCCATACCTGGCCAAAAGCACCTCTGCTTCACCACCTCCATCGTCCGCTCGATCCCCTAGTGCCCATGGTTTTGGTGAAGCTCCTGCAACACCTCCTGTCTTAAGCTCTCTGGGAGAAGGAGCTGGAGCACCTCCTCTCCTCCATCAGACCTCCAAAAGCAGCGGTACAGGAGACCATCCTTTTGAACTATCCGATCCCACTGCCTCACTAGTCCACGAGCGCCAATGCTCAACATCTCCTTTTCGGCTCGACTTGGTACCCTCTGCTGTTGCCAGAACTCCAGGAATGCAGCAATGACAGGGTCTCCTCGCTGGAGCACTTGAAGGTCAGCTGGGGTGCGCACTGGCAAAGCAGTAATGGACTGAACAGCAGCTTCAGATGGCCCAACAATATCCCTCTGCAGCGCCTCCGGCAGAGCAGTACCAGGAAGGAAGCGCTCCAACTGCACCTGGCCTCCGTAGGTCTTTTGCCTGGACAGAGCATCAGCATTTTTATTAATTCGACCTGGACGGTACCTGACAGTGTAATCAAAGGCCACCCTTTGAAAGGACAACTCTGCCACCCAGCGCTGCTCGGTTGCTCCCAGCTTTGCCGTGTCCAGGTGACGGTAGCTGAGTGGTTAGCGCTCTTGCTTCACAGCAAGAAGGTTCCGGGTTCGATCCTCGGGTCGCCCAGGCCTTTCTGTGTGTGTTCTGTGTGGAGTTTGCATGCATGGTCTGGGTTCGATCCCTGGGTCGCCTGGGCCTTTCTGTGTGGAGTTTGCATGTTTCTCCCCGTGTCTGGGTGGGTTTTCTCCGGGCACTCCGGTTTCCCCCATCAACCCAAAACATGCACCATAGGTACCTCCAGCTTAGGTCCTGACCAAACCGAAGCAAGAAGATCATGGAGATGGTCCCCGGGCGCCCTAATGTGTGTGCTGCCCACTGCTCCTAATATATGTATGTATATATATAGGATGGGTTAAAATGCAGAGAAGAATTTCTCCAGTGTGAGATCAATAAAGTCACTTCTTCTTCTTCTTCTTAGCGGATTGTTGTCGGTCCAGACCACACACTGATTTCCCCAGAGATAGTCCTTGAATTTTTCAACCTTTGCCCACTTCATACAAGCATTTCAAGCTTCATAGAACTATAGTTCTTTTCGGCAGCATGGAGACTATGACTGGCGTAGGCGACAGGTTGCACTTGACCACCCTACTCCTGTGACAACACCGCCCCGAGTTCAGAGTGGCTCGCGTCTACTTCTAAAATAAAAGGTGTGGGGACACTCACGAGTCGGGCCTTTAGCTCCTGGAAGCTCTGCTCACATTCCTCTGTCCAGGCACTTTCCAGCTGCAGCCCCCGTCCTCTTCGACCCTTGGATCCCGTGACCTCAGAGACCAGCCGATGGAGAGGAGCGGCAAGTTTAGAGAAACCTTTCACAAACCTCCTGTAATAACTTGCGAACCCCAGAAAAGACCTCAGCTCTGCAACATTAGTGCGGTGGGGCCAGTTGGACACTGCACAGATTTTGCCAGGATCCGTGGACACGCCCTCAGCAGAGATAAGGTGACCTAGATACTGCACTTTAGTTTGGAAAAAGTCACATTTCTCTAGCTTCACTTTAAGCCCTTCCTGGTGCAGCCTGCTTAACACAGTCTCCAAGCGGTGGAGGTGCTCATCTACACTGGCAGAAAACAAAATAATGTCATCCAAGTACAATAAAAGAGATTGTCCATGTTGGGCCCCAAACATCCTCTCCATCAACCTTTGAAACGTCCCAGGAGCATTACATAATCCAAATGGCATCCGGTTAAAGGGGGTACAGAATGCCGTTTTAGGCTTATTGCTTTTGGCCACTGGGACCTGATTGTAACTGCAAGCCAAGTCCATTGTAGTGAACCACTGAGCACCTGACAGTGAGTCCAAGGACTCTTCAATCCGTGGCAATGGAAAAGCGTCTTTTCTTGTCCTTTTATTTAGCTGCCGATAATCGACACAGACGCAGGGTCCCGTCCTTTTTCCTGACCAGGACTATAGGAGACGCGTAAGGGCTACTGCTCTCTCTGATTACCTGGGATGCCATTAGCTGGCTAATATGAGATTTCACAGCTTCATACTCAGAGGGAGGGATACGTCGATACCGCTGTCGCACCGGGGCCTCATCTAACAAAGGTATGCTGTGTGTCATTAAGCTTGTACAGCCCAGATCACCTTCAAACACAGAGAACACAGATTCATATTTTAACAACAGTTCCCTCACTTTTTCCTGCTCTGCCTCACCAAGCATAGACAGGTCCAAAGATTTAATCTTTTCCTGGACGGAACCAGACTCTGCTGTATGGGACCGAACTGCAGCGACAATCTGGTCCCGTGCTTCAAATTAACTGGAGTTACCCCCGCATTCACAATGGGGACATAGGCTGTGCCTCTAATCACAGTCACCAACGAGGGTGACACCAACAGACCATCGGGCAAACCAAACTTGGCATTTAGTGGCTCAATCAGCGCTAACCTAGTGGATGCGATAAGTGAGGAACAGGTGGCAGGAGCTTACCCCGGAGCTTTGCCACACTCGTCTGTTTGGGACACCCCTGCGATTGCGCTTGATGACACAATTGGAGCGCGGGTAACCAGGAGGCGGGAGCCCCAAAAACAGACTGGTCAAACAATCCTGGGCCGTGTTGGAGGAACAATTGCTGATAGTAGGCTTTTATAATATTCATGCCCATTATACCTGGCACTTGGGGTGGACCAACCTGTCCTGGGGGGTCTTTAACAACTAGAACACCTCTCCTGGGAATTACCCTACCACCCACCTCAACATCAGGCTCCAGATACCCAAGATAAGGAATGGATAGACCATTAGCCGCCCGCAACTCCAACCAATGACATGCCTTAAGCTTATCTTGGAAATTAGAGGTGAAGAAACTTTCTGGAATAGTCGAAACCATAGACCCCGTGTCCAGGATACACTGAACTGACACTCCAGGTAATTCAACAGTCACCTAAGGACATGGGGCAATGAGAATTTCCTTTAACTCTTCATCAACCTGAGGACCCAATGAGCCTAAACCACTCCCTCCTAAAGTCTGGCTCCTAACCATAGGGGGAGTTAGTTTTCCGTCAGCTGGGAGCTAGCTAGCCAAGACTTGGGGGGAGCGGGGAACGAACACGACAGAATCAGGCAATGTGGCCACTCTGTTGGCAACGATAACATATCACCGGACCCGAACCTGGAGCGTTTGAGGGTAGTTGCAACACTGCTAAGGCTTTGGTGATTTGATCAAGCTGCTCCTGCTGTTTTTGAACCATGGACGACAAAGTGGCTAATTGTGAAGCAGTGCTAGGTGGAGGGTCAACTGGAAGAGGCAAGGGGACACTCTGAACAGCACAAACTGAAGACACATGACTAGGATTGGTTAAAACCCCACCTTCATGTTCCCACCTAATAGCCTCAGCTCGCACCTCTAACATAGTACAATTTGGATTATTACGAATATGTCCTTTTAATTCTCGACGCAAGTCGGAATTATTAACATTTTGGGCAAATTGGTCACGAAGCATCACAGATATATTAGTTAACCGATAAAGTGCACTAGCTTCGACTCTGTCCATCAAACAAAACAGCGCATGAGAGTACTCCTGCAAGCTTTCCCCGTCTAATTGTCAACGTGAAAAGAACTCTTCCTGTAATAGTACATATGGTTTTTGACACCCATAGAGTTCCTTTAAAATCTCAAAAACTATCTGGATCATCAGGCTCCGCCACAGGTCTGTACTTAATTTCGTCCCTTGCTTCTCCTTCCAGGTGGTCAAATACAAAAGCAGCCTTGTCCGCCGGCCCAACGTGTCTGACCCGCATGCTGGTCTTGACCTCTTCCACCCATTCATCGATCCCAATACCGTGTGTCCCTCTGAAGATTGGACATTTGCGTTCCCTTGGCAGGTAGATGATGCGGTCTGTCATACCAATGCCGACTTGTGACCCATGTGAACTTGGTCCGGGCTCGACATTGTCCCGCTCACGCTGAAGACGTAGCCGCTCTGCTTCCAATTCTTGGACTCTGGCCCGTAGACGTTCCAGCTCCTCTGCCATGGTTCAGTGGGACAGACCTTCAGGAGTCACCAACCACACAGGCTATAATGTTGCCACTATGCTACACATCATACAACATTGTAGACAAAAGAAAATGAACAAAAGAGCACGACGTAGCACCCATCTCAGCCACAGCCCTGAATGAATGAACCAGCCCCGGTGAGCACACCTTAAACTAATCTCCGTAATCAAACGGTGCGTTCACAGGCACACCAAAAAAAAGCAATTTAGAAAGACTGCCTGAAACCCGCATTTTAGTCTCACTGGTTACAAAATAATCTTACACAAAATGGATTCTTGTGAGCTTTAAGCTTTAACCCTTTATTTGAGTAATCTTTTATTATTAGTCTGTCCACATCTCCAAAGTTCAAAATGCTCTGTTCCACCTTGTGATGTCATGAAGCAGTAGTTTTCAAGAGATTAACAATTCCAGGTCTGAAATGGTCCAAATGAGTCTTGTGAAGGTGTATGGGGTTTTAAAACACATTGGAGCACTTCCTGTGAAGCTGCATTCACACACTTCATCAAAACTGGGACTAAACCTGGACCATGTGTTTTTATCTCAATCACAATTGATCAATGATCAATCACAATTTTGTTGTTTGGTAAACAAATTATTATTAAAGAAGGGGTATTTTAATTCACAGACACAAACTACAAACACAGAATCTTACAACGAAGCATAAGGAGGGTTCGAATAGGGCCTGGGAGAGATTGCTAGATTACTCAAACATGCATGGATGACGTCTGAAACATGCATGATTTTGATGAGGGGACACTATTATGACATGGAAGAAAGCAAAATAATAATAATAATAAAAGGTTTAGGAGCAAGCTGGTCATTGACCATTTTAAACTGTCTGACCCTGATTGTATTAACATTTGATTCATTGCACAGCTCAGTTTTAGGACTAGACCAGGACCAAACCAAATCTACATCAGGACTAAACCAGGATTAAAGCAGGACCTACATACCCAGAGATCCTTGCTCCACTTTGCACAACGAGGCCACTATACAATGAGTTACAGTGTTATAAAGCCTATTTACCTGACATTACCGTCTGAGCTGGGGAACATTCTACACCACCGCAGGGTTAAAATGGGTCGTCCACACACCTCATGGACTGACGCACTGTAAAAAACATATGTGATTCAAATTACCGCTTTCACACATTTATACTAAGGCAATGTGGGTGAAGTGTCTTGCCTAAGGACACAACAACTTTTATTACTCCTGCCCACTGTGGCATCACTGTGGTATTCCCAACAACCAAAAAGCCAAGTAAAATCCCATGGCAACAGAGGAGTTGGCTGACGAGATCAGGCTTTGCCAAGGAGGTTTGGCCACTGAGGGAGACTGAGGGCATTACTAGGCACCACAGTGGGGCAACAGTGGCTCTAGTGCAGACTATTGATGTGTCCTTAGGCAAGACACTTTTCCAACCTTGTCAAGTATGAAGGAGGCATCCGATGGCATAGATTGGTAGACTTGCTTCCTTCAGTCTGCCAGTCCCATGGCAGCTGTGGCTACAAAAGAAGCTTACCACCACCGATTATGGAGAAAGTGAATAATGAATTAAATTGTCTCTGAGCATCTGAGAAAGTGATGAATAAGATGATTCATTATTATTATGAGTACTCTTTAAATCTTATTCTCACATGTCAAATTTGTATTCATAATTGAATATATAGCGATTTTTGAGGTTTTCTCTCTGTGAGCTCAAATTTAAATTTGGTCAACTATTTCTGCCTATCCACGAGGTTCAGTATGATGAAAAATGAAGATCGCTGATACATCAAATAAATAAAATAAAATAAAACAAAACATAGTCAAAAAATTAAGTAGGGACAATGGTTTATATAAAGTGACAGATTCTTTTTTTTTTTTTTATTACAACCTGGCTTTGTGGGATACTGGTAAATATTTATCATATATATAGTTTTATATCAGTTAAGTGGCAGTTTGTGGAAAAATATAGATAACAAAAAATTGCAGGAAAGTACAGGAAGTAGAAGTGAGTTCTAAAAAAAAATCCCCCTATCTATGTCATCCGCTCTCATCAAATCAACCCAAAATGCAAAAAAATTTTGCACAGCAAAGCATTTTTCTAGCAGTCTAAAGTCCGTTAGTTTGTTAATAACAAAATAAAGCTGTTTATTTATTTTTATTTGTCAGATCATAACTATTCTATCATTTAGACAAGCTTTGGCAATGTTTAACATTATGGTTGCTCGGTAAAATAGCTCTAATACCCAGTGGTGAAAGTAAAGCGGTGCGCACCGGACCGCAGCACTGGTATAAAATTCACAGCCGGTACGCAGCACCGCTAAGAGAATATGGTTAATGGTGGCCAAAACCCACATTTGAAAAAAAAAGTAAGGTGCGCTATTTAAGTAGAAAACACAAACAACCACACTCTGCCATTTGAGAATAACTGAAAGCTACCTGAAACTCTCGTGCAGAGATATCTGCAGTCTGTTAAGCAAGGATTGTCAAAACTTATCTGACTGTAGCCGTGAAAGTGCCTAAACCATTGTGAGGCGGTGCTGCGCACTGGTAGAAGATTTAAGGCCGGCGCGCTGCCTGCACCTGTAAGAGAGGGTTTATGCTGACTAAAAAAATATGAAATAATTAAGTATATTTAAAAAAAATGTTATCTATGAAAAAGGTGTAAAACATAAAAAAAAGTGATGTAAGGTAAAGTGATTCACTGGACATTATAGCACCTGTAAGAAATGAAAACTACTTTCACCAATACCTCTCATATGCCGTATTTGCAGTCCAACCAGCAAGTAAAATTATAAACTTCACCAAATCAAGATTTTTAGTCAAATCTTTAAAAGAATCATGCTAAGTGTGTAGAGAAAACAGTAGTCGAAAACTGTCATATGCACATGTCTCCTCATCCATGTGTCTCTCTCTGGTACAAAGCCACTCAGGGGGTGATTTCAGAGCAAATGGCAGATTTTGGCAGGTTCTCACCACAGATGTCTTTTCATGTCCCAAACAGACTGGAGAAGGACTCGTTTGAACCTGACCAAGCATACCACTGCAGCTCATTTTAAGCACACATATAGGGCATTAAAGGAAAAGTAATGTTTTTTTTTTACAATTTGAGCCTTATTTCGGTAATAAAACAAGTTGTTTTACTCACCCATAGCACTTTGGTGTCATATGGAGCATTTCCGGAGATGTTTTAGATTAGCGTTAGGCTAACGCCGTTAGCCTAGCACGACTTATAGAGATTTAGCCATAGTTTCGAGTAGATGAGGACGTCAGTGCGCATGCGCGGAGTGTGCTCTCAGCTCCCGGGACCCAAACATGAAACACAAAGCTGTAAACTATGGATAAATCTCGGATTACAGGCCACTTTTGATTCAAACGAAATCGTAGACTAAAGACATCGAGCTTCTATGATTTGAAAAGTGCTAAAGTTTGTGTTATTTGGAGCCCGCACAGGGCATATTACATACTCGGGGAATGCCCCGAGCTATGGCTATAAGTCGCGCTAGGCTAACGGCGTTAGCCTAACGCTAATCTAAAACATCTCCGGAAATGCTCCATATGACACCAAAGTGCTGTGGGTGAGTAAAACAACTTGTTTTATTACCGAGATAAGGCTCAAATTGTAAAAAACGTTATTTTTCCTTTAAAGGGATATGCCACCCCCAGGTCAAATTTGGGCATCTCCCCACAGTCCAGAGACTAAAATAAGTGGTGGAAAGCATTTTCCTGCTCACCCAGCCATTGTCCGAGTCTGTCGCCACTGACCGCCGCGGTATCTGCAGCTCCTCCGCCTTAGACTGGAGTCTAACATCGCCAGAGAAAGATTTTGGCCAAAAGGAATTAATTTGCTCGATGCGTTTCCCAATTACTTTCTGTGTAGTGCGCATTCATATCGAGTGCAAATAAATGTGCAAATCAACACGGAGAGCTTGACGTGGTTATTTTGGGTGGGAACTATTTTCCAGTGCGTAAGAATACAGCCGTATCACGCAGCACGTTGTGCAACAGGGGAACTCCCTTCCTGGTGCGTCACAGGGATTCCCCTGGTAGCGTGCTGCGTGATACGGCTGTATTCTTCCGCACTGGAAAATAGTTCCCACCCAAAATGACCAAGTCAAGCTCTCGTGCTGATTTGCACATTTATTTGCACTCGATATGAATGCGCACTACACACAAAGTAATTGGGAAACACATCGAGCAAATTAATTCCTTTTGGCCGAAATCTTTCTCTGGCGACGTTAGACTCCAGTCTAAGGCGGAGGAGCACCAGATACCGCGGCGGTCAGTGGCGACAGACTCGGACAATGGCTGGGTGACCAGGAAAACGCTTTCCACCACTTATTTTAGTCTCTGGACTGTGGGGAGATGCCCAAGTTTGACCTGGGGGTGGCATATCCCTTTAAAGGTACACCATGTTAACAGTCTTGCCCCAGTACACAGATATTTACAGTATATTGTATAAGCTGCTCTTGAGGTCAAAATAAGTCCACTGTGTGCTGTGTCCATCTAATTACAAAGTTTTATTGTTCAGGAATCAGGAAGTGTGTGTTAGCATGCTAGTAGTTGCTAGCTTTACTCTGCTCTGGTCTCTGAAAGTTGTGAAAAGCACTTATAAACTCGCCGTGGTGAATAATTAGAATGCTCTGAATACATGAGGTACATGAGGAAGAACTTTGGACCACTGCAAACTGTTTCAAATGAACTAGTTCTGTTATTCACTTCATGAGAGAGCAAAAATCAGGTGCAGCTTTTTTTTTTAAATGTTTTTGTGGGAAAAGCTGGCAATGTTGTAAGGCCAAGCAAGATTTTTTGAAATAAAATGTTCTCAACTGAATGACTGTATGACTTTTGTATTCGGTTTATATTTCATGATTTTCAAACGCTGCCTGCAAGGTCAAATCCAGATGAATGCAGCGAGTTTCCTTTAGCTTGTGTTGATACTTCACAGTGACATCAAGCTGGGGGAGTTCTGAGTTGTTGTTTTTTTTTAATGTTATTGCTTTGCCTGAAATGTTCCACGGTGCAACATTAAACATATCTATCTTGCATTTATTCAATTACAGGTGTTTTTATGGCTGGAAAACATGAACAGTGTTACCTCTCCGCAGATCTGACGTGTAACTTGGCTTGGTAGTGTCTCCATCAAGATGGATACGTTTATTGCAATACCGTGGCACATTCTGGACAAAGCAACAACGTCTCCATGGCGATGAGGAGGTAACAGGCCCTCCACCGGAAAAGTTACACAATGCACATTTAAAGGAGAATTAAAGTTTTTTACAATCTGAGCCTTATTTCAGTAATAAAACAAGTTGTTTTACTCACTCATAGCACTTTGGTGTCATATGGAGCACTTCCAGAGATGTTTTAGATTAGCGATATCCGTAACGTGAGTTCTCCAAATAACACAAACTTTAGCACTTTTCAAATCATAGAAGCTCAATGTCTTAGTCTACGCTTTTGTTTGAGTCAAAGTGGCCTGTAATCCGAGATTTATCCATAATTTACAGCTTTGTGTTTCATGTTTGGGTCCCGAGAGCTGAGAGCGAAATAAGCTGTGACTCTGCACATGCGCACTGGCGTCCTCATCTACTCGAAACTATGGCTAAATTTCGGATTACAGGCCACTTTTGACTCAAACAAAAGCGTAGACTATGACATTGAGCTTCTATGATTTGTAAAAGTGCTAAAGTTTGTGTTATTTGGAGACCGCAAACATTTGCCCCGAGAGCTCACATTACGGAGATCGCAAATCTAAAACATCTCTGGAAGTGCTCCATATGACACCAAAGTGCTATGGGTGAGTAAAACAACTTTTATTACCGAAATAAGGCTCAAATTGCATCCTTTAAGCCTCGATTATTATTTGATTTTTTGATACTTTTGACAATTCTACTTACAAACAATACCGAGTGGACAGAGGCAATAATATTTTCAGATTTTCACAAAAACACTCTTATCTCTCTACTGTACATTTTGGGTTCATAACATGTTTTTATCGACTGTTATCATGAACATGGCCAAATATGTAATCTGCAGTTTCCCAATCGCATTTAAACAGGACACATGTTGACTCTGTACTGTATGGGCACAAATCGATGAAACATAGACTCTGATCTTAAATACAGTAGCTCCCTCATGCTAACACATGTGTGTTTTTCACCATTTGACCTGTACTATAGCATGTCACATATCACATGGAGGGCAGGTGCCTTTATAAATCTTATGAGCTTTTAGTCTTTTAATTTAGACATACCTGGGGTTGTGTTTCATTAACATTTGTTTCAGTAATCCTTTATTATTAGTTTGTCTACATCACCCAAGCTCAAAATACTCAGTTTCACCTTGTGATGTCATGCACTAGTAGTGTTAGATTTCAAGTAAACAGCTCCTTTTACCTTTTGTTCAGTATAGATTGGCAATTCCAGTTATCCAAATGATTCTAGTGAAGGTATGTGGAGTTTAAAAACACAGTGGAGAATTTCCTGTATTACCACGTGACATCACAGAGTGTTTTTTAGTTTGAAAGAAGAACTAAATATGCAGGGTTTGTGTGCTAAACATGTGTGAAACAAAACACAAGTCCAGATATGTCTGCGATGAGGAAACAATAACAGGGATCGGAAAACAGTGTAATATGGACCCTTTAAAGAAGAGCTATTATATTTATAGCCGTATTTAGATCATTGTGTTACCTGTCATTGTACTGAAAATGCTACATTCACTTTAAAAAAAGAATTCACATTTTTAAAATAAATTTCAGTTTGGTCAAATGTGAGTCCCCCCCTCCCTTTGCGGTCCGTTCTAAGCCACTCCCCCTTCATAGCGCTATCACATTATAATCAATGTCCATCCGGTTAATAAACTACTGCACATCACATAAGGTTTGTGAAGTTGTAGTGTATTGTTTTGGAGAAACGATGTGATTGGTCTAACAGGTATCCACACTTCAAACTCTGCCCCTCCAGCCAGCATTTGGAACCAAATTTACCTAGTTTCATAAAATAGCAGATGAAACTATTAAAACACCATATCCTCCTGAGACCCGCCCATTCATTTGTGTCCTTTATAGTGGACACTGAGTTAACCAGTCTGTCTTTTAAAGGTCCCATGGCATGAAATTTTCACTTTCTGAGGTTTTTGAACGTTAATGTGAGCTCCCCTACCCTGTTTAGCCCCCCCCCCATGGTTAAAAGTTGCGAAATGTCTAAACTGAGCATTTGCGATCCTTTTCTGCGTTACAAAAAATCGGAGCTCAAACGGGCGATTTTGAACAAGGCACCTTATTGACGTCAGATCGAAAAAAGAAATGCAAATGCAGTTCCACCCCCGTCTGTCTGTACTCAGCGTCTCTGTAAATCACGCCCAGAGAGTTTGGACTGCGAATGCGCTAGGCAATGCGAAATGCGTTTTTTTATTTGCCTGGAGGCACGTCCGAGTGTTTCTAGGCTCGGAAGTCCTTTATCTGAGCCTCTGGACCTTTGAACAGCAGTGGTTTAATTTTATTTTCTGTGGAAATGTGTTTATTTTTCAATGGAACGCTTCAAATCTCTCCCCCCGTGCAAAAAACAAGGAAATGGATCAGCTGAGGGCTCAGAGCGGAGAGTTTGGCCACGCCCCCACCCTCTACTATTGGCCATCTCTTTTCTCCTCATTTGCATTCAAGCAACAACGCCCAGAATAAAGTGTTTGAGAGAGATATTTATGACTCTTTCTCATCTTATCTCTGTTTCTCATGCACTGAGTGTTGATTTTGAAGAAGGATTCATTTACAGTATTAGGGAACCATTAAGGAGCCATATAAAAGCATCAACAAGTACCATGTCATGGGACCTTTAAGTGTTTTGAGATAGACTCTAGTTTGTGGCTGCACTATGATTAAAAAATAAATAATTAAATAAATATAATAATAAATAAGCAAATAAAAAGTAAATCAAATAAAAAGTTAAAAGTAAAAAAAATTAAGTAAAAAAATCTAAAAATAAATAAATAAAATGAAGTAAAACACTTTTTAAAAAGTAAATAAAATAATAAATAAATAAATAAATAAATACAAATTAGAAATTAAAAGGGAGTCTACTTTTTTTTGAGGCGACTGTAGAAGCTTGTTAGAAATGTTGGTCATCAAAAAGAAAAAAAAAGTTTTCTTAGGTTGTTAATTTCCCGTGGATTCAACACTATTACAGTCCATTACAGAGGACATGTTGCAACATAAATAAAATAAAAATAAAATTAACAAAAATGTTGTTATAATGTATATATAAAGTAAATGCTAAGGTGTTCATTTACCTCCAAATAGAAAATCACAAAAAACAAACAAACAAAAAAACAGTTTTTTTCTTTGGGTCCCAGGAGGATATACACAGTTTTGTAGTAGAAAAAGTGGATATATTGTTTAGTAAGACATTAAAGTTGTACATGTTTCATTTTGTATTCACAGCGTTTTTGTGGTATTTGGTGAAACTGGATTCAAAACACCCACTTATATTGTAGTAAATAAGCTTTATAAATGTTCTGTATTATAAAAACTATAGTTTATTGTCATTGTGCTGAGTGGTTGCAAAACGGTCACTTTGATGAGATGAAAGCTTAAATATATTTCTTTCCACATCTCTTAATGGCATTAAAAATACTGAATTGTGGCTTTAAAAAGGCATTAAAAGCATTAAATTTGTTTGTTGAAACCTGCATAAACCCTGATTCAGATAAGGCTTGTGTGCACTCCCCCATGTAGGCGTCAGTGTTATCTGCTGTAGTTCCACATGTGCACGGAGATACATAAGGCTGTGTCCCTTGTATTGATCATGCTGTTTATTTTGTCGATACATTTCTTCTAAAATATTATA